>VZRJ01001791.1:548266-591469 GCA_013397565.1 Ptilonorhynchus violaceus
GGCCGGCTCGGGGAGCGCGCGGCAGGTGAGGGGCGAGGGCCCGCGCCCGCCTCCACCCTGGGACACGGCCCTCGTCACCCGCTTCGTGTTCCGGGAGCCAAAGAAACGGCGTGAAGTGCCTTTGCCGACAAAGGCTGGGCTTCGAGGGTAATGGATACTCCTTTCGGAGCTTCTGCGGCAGCTTCAAGAACCTGTCCAAAGCACGTAATTTGTTTGCTTGCCGCTGATAATAAATTGTGAGAAGCTATTGACTCCCTCGAAGGCAGAGAGCCCTGCAGAGACACCTGGACAATGAGAGGACTGGGCAATCACCAACTGTATGAAGTTTAACAAAGACAAGTGCTGCATTCTGCACCTGTGCTGGAGCAACTCTGGATGTAGGGACACACTGGGAAACAGAGGCTGGAGAGCAGTGCTGCAGAAAGGGACTCGGGGGCCTGGTCGATGGCAAGTTGAATATGAGTCAGCAGTGCCCAGGCAACCTAGAGAAATTTTAGAGCTAGACTGTGCAAGTCTTTATTTTCTTTTTAAATTTCAAACTCAGGCAACTAATTAATTCCTGATACGAAGCCTGTGATTACCAAAGTGAACACAGTTCCACCAAGGTCAGATAAAATTAACATTAATTTGCAGCTTTTGAACTCAGCAGATAGTTGACTTCAACTTATAAGCAGACTCTCAGATACATTCCAGAGCTTGCATTATTGCAAACAGCTCCTATTTCTAACTCTTAACCTATTTGCTGTTTCCCAGTCTCTAGTGAATGATGAAAAATCCTTGATAAAACAGAATATACTTCTTTGTTTATTCTTATTCAAGCTATGTCTTTTTCAAATATAATAATCAATGAAAATCTATTTGTCAAATTGCAGAGGGCAGGAGTAGATGAAAAATAGGAGGAAAAATATGCAGATGCTGCTACATCTAGAGGCTTATTTTAGATAAATGTCGGATCTTGATTTATATCAAGATGACAGGCAGCCAGATATATACTCATAAATTTCAAAGTGGAGAATTCTTCCACATCTTGGCATTTCCTTCAGCATTATGTCCAACAGCATCCATTTTAAATAAGGTACTTTGGGACACTTCTGACTTGAGAGCCAAGTAAAGATTTCAATTTTATTTATTTATTTTCAAAATGAGCAGCTGGTCTTCTCTTCATACAATTATGCTATCAAATACTGATTAGGGCATACAGATAAAAAACAGCAGAGACAGAGGTGAGCTCAAACATCTGGATACACCTCTTCAGTACCAGCACAAGGCTGTTCACTTCTACACCTTGCTTGATGCTGATGCCAACTTGTAGACTGGGGCTGGAATTTACAGGACTCAGTTTGTGACCCAGAATGCAGATAAAAACAGCACAGACGGAACTCACAGACTATCTATTCCTCTGAATCCCCTTTCCTTTGTTATACTTACTGGACAGAGAAAATACTATGGAAAAGTATCTATGAAACATACATGTAAGAGCCACTTGTGAAAGTTTTCGTAGTAGCAACACTTTCTTCTTGATCCCACTGCAGATGACCAATGAGGTTTGCAGCATCTCAGCAAATTAAACTTTTGTAATACACTTATGTGAAAGACAACATAAAAGTACCTGAAACTTGAGTGCCTGTGTCTGTAAACATTTTTGAGTGGTAAAGGAGGAAGGACAGAAATCAGAAAAGCATATATAAGTACAGACCCTTTGATTCTTTGCTCTGTTAAATAATTACTACATACAAATCTCAGAATGGACCTGACCTTTTACCATAAAATCCTACAATAAGTTTTTTGTTAAGAATGATGGCATTAAAAGCAAGTTTCTAGGTGCTTTGTGAAGGAAAAAAAAGGGATCTCAAGTTTTACAGCCATCAAGTTACATCTTTTTATTTATGCAAGAACTTCATTTAGAATTCCGTAACCTAACAGCAATGACAAGGACAGCTTGTTTGGAAAGAAAAATTAATCTGAATTTCAAACAAGCTAGTTTTCTAACTGGCAAAGAATCTGTAAGGTCGCATCAGCTGTTTCACTGCCCTAATGTCTCAAGCCATGAAGTGAATCTGACAGACAGTCCCTGAAGGGAAAAACTTGTTAGGGTAGAGGCAGCCTGACAGAAAGTGGGGAATAAATGCACAAGACAATAAAACAAGAGTGGTGTCCATTAGGAACCCATTGAGATGTCACTAAAGAAATACTAAGATAGCACATACTGGTTAGTAATGGATGGATGACCTCCTGGTCATCATTCTTCTAAGACACGACTCAAATTATCAGCTTCTTTGTTTTCCACCTTAAAGCATTGCATCAACTGCTATAGCACATGTAAGGCACTTGCAGGATAACAGCCTTTTAGTCTTAAATATTTTGCACTTTTTTGTAGCAACACATACTAGTTGGAGAGAGCAGAAAAAGAGTAACTATGAAGAGGAACACTACCAAAACCCTACTCAGGGGTCTTAGAGCTCAGACTTAACTCTCCTCTGATTTTACAGAGGGCACAAGGATTCCAGGAGAAGACAGAAAAAACTTTTTGCCTTAAATGAAGAACTGGGAGTGTGGTAGGGGGGCAAACCTTAGTGTCTAGAAATAGCTGATAATTAGGCTAGAAACACTCAGCTTCTTCTCAGGGGTGCCAAGTGACAGGATTAGAACCAATATGAAAATTTAAATTTGAGAAATTCCTCTTTAAAATAAGATTCAACTTTATTTTTAATTACAATGAAGGTGGTCAAACAGTGGAAAACAGGCTTTCCAACAAGACTGTAGAGTTTTCATCAAACTGGACCTGAGCAACCTGCTCAAACTGAGCAGAGATGTAGGACTGCACAATCTTCCAAGGTCACTTCCAACCTTACCCATTCTGTAGTTCTGGGAAGTTTTCCATGAAAAGAGGGTTAAGGTCAAAATCAGACAGGCTTTTGTAAGAACAGATGCTACATTTTCAAGCATGAGTTGGCAACAAAGTCAGAGATGAAAGAGAAAGAGAATGGATTTTGATGTTGTGTTTTGGAGACTTGTTTTTTCCATTTCTTTTATCAAATGATAGGAAAATGTAGGTTCTGAAATTAATGCATTTAACAGATCATAAAAATGTTGCCCATACTTCCACTACTCCCTTTTGTCTATCTACTAAGTGAAAGAGTAGGTAGGAGTGATGAAAGAAGTTACAGGTCAGTGGGAAATTGTGAAAGGAGGAGGACTTCAGTGCATTAGCATGTCATGAAGAGCAGGCAGTGAAAGATCAGGAAAAGAGTGAAGGGTGATCAAAAAAATAGCAGATGTGAGTGGAGAATGGTAATGCCTGAGAAAATGAAAACACTGCAGTATGTGATAAAGGTTGGGAGGAACAGTCTGTGCACGAAGTTAAGAACAGTCAGCCACTGAGGTGATATAGGCCAGGGAACTGAATTTGAAGAAAACCATCCTCAAACAGATGGACTCAAAAATATCTGACAGTAGCATGTGTTATCTGATCTTGTCAGGGACATGGTTTTTCTAACATTCCAGCCTCTCTTGAATTTGACATGGTGCCAGGAAAGACTGTGATGAACCTCACCTATGTTACTATTTCCACTTACCTTTTTTTTCCCTCCCAAGTTCTTTATTTCCTAGAGCACCTTTTTATCACAGTCTCATGTTATAGTCTCATTTTGGAGAAACACAGACCCAAAATATTCGGTTAAATATCAAGCAGCTGTCCAAGTCCAATTTAAATATAGCAATATCATCAAGTCCCATGGGAGTGCTCAGGGCATGTATTTAGGTCAAAGTGTGAACTGGGGATGACCACAACTTTGATCTCTCTCCACTCAAATATAAGAGATAAAATAGTGTATGCCTCAAGAGCAGGCAGCAGAGGAAAATTATAAGTAGCTCAGAAAACCATGCAGAGCCATTGCCTTTCTTTTGTAAATTTATGTTTGATGATTCATAACAGGAATATCTTACTGTGTCAAAGTGAAAGGCTTTCTGTGTTTGATACAGTGTGAAAACCCTATCTGAAATCTAGAGTTAAAGACAACTGTGGTACTCTAACTATTGAAACGGTTGCAAAATTGGGATATGGACAGAGGAAGTAATATTACCTCTTAAAAAAATTCTAGCTATTTGGTAAAAGATACGATGAAATTGTGACTGTAGACTGAGGGACAGAAGGACGTTTGTTTTTCAAATGAGAATACACAATCTTAAAATAGCGTAAACTACAGAACTGCAGAACCTCTTAGTACACTGTTTTACTTTAGTATTTTGTTTTTTACAATTAAGAATATAACCTTTTTGCAGGAGGTTTGAAAAGTTAAGTCTTCTTCTTCTAAGTCAAGTCATGCTGCAGATCATAGCAAATCCTTTTTAACAGTGATTAACTTCAGTGTGTTTTAAGTGAGGTTGCAGTTGTGTATGCAGGCTAAAAGCAAAAAGTTGTACTATTTAAAAAATGCAAAATATAAGATTGCTGGATAAATATATTTTAATAGAAATGTGATTAACATTCTTCATAAAAAGTCAGGAACAAGACCACAAACTGATGTAAGATGTCTTCAAACCAAGTGTACCAGGTAAAAATACATTGTCTTCTCTAAATAAAAAAAACCTACAACAGTTTATATTCTGTAAATTCTGAAGCTCATAAAAATTACATAAATTACTGCAACACTTATGCTATCATACATATGCCAAGTGCCACCATAACCATTTGAGCTATAATAAGTCTCATCCAACTGTGCTTAAAATAACTGAATGAAAAGAAATGGCATCCCAGTAGACAATCAAACTGAAAGTCCTTGCTCCTTGAACTATTAAATACTGGAAGGCAGGGAGTGATTTTGGGTATCTTGAGGCAAAGTGCTGTTGAAAAGAGCAATTCTTTAAGTTTCAAGCAAAGCAGTTTTTCTGCGTGATGGTTTGACTCTGTCTGGACACCAGGTGCTGACCAAAGTGACTCTATCACTCCCCTCCTTGGCTGGATAGAGAAGAAATATAAGAAAAGGCTCATAGGTTGAGATAAGGACAGGCAGAGATCACTCACCATTTACTATCATAGCTAAACAGACTTGACTGGGGTAAATTAGTTTAGTTTACTACCAATCAAATCAGAGTAGGATAATGAGAAATACAAACTAAATCTTGAAAACACCTTCCTCCACATCTCCCTTCTTCTTGAACTTAACTTTACTCACAATTTTCTTTTCTCTACCCCCTCCCCCCAGTGGTGCAGGGGGATGGAAAGTGGGGGTTTGCAGTCAGTTCATCACACATTGTCTCTGCTGCTCCTTCCTTCTCAGGAGAGGACTCCTCTACATTTCCCCCACTCCAGCATGGGGCCTCTCCCATGGGAGACAGTCCTCCAGAAACTTCTCCAATCTGAGTAATTCCCATGGGCTTCACAAACTGCTCCAGTGTATGTTCCTTCCATGGGGTGTACTCCTTCAGAACAGACAGCTCCAACGTGGGTCCCCCACAGCGTCCCAAGTCCTGTCAGAAAACCTGCTTCAGCACAGGCTCCTCCCTGGGGCCACAGGTTGTGCCAGGAGCCTGCTCCAGCATGGGCTTCGCACAGGGTCACAGCCTCCTTCAGGTATCCACCTGTTCTGCAGTGAGGGCGTCCACAGGCTGCAGGTCGATCTGTGTTCCACCATGGATCTTCATGGGCTGCAAGGACACGTCCTTGTAGTCTCACCACCCTCACTGTAGTCTTCACCACAGGTTGCACAGGAATCTCAGCTCCAGCACCTGGAGCACCTCCTTCTCCTCCTCCTTCACTGACCTGGGTGCCTGCAGGGCTGTTCCTCTCACATACTCTTACTCCTCCCTTCAGCTGAAGTTGCTGGTTCTTGGTTTCTCTTGCCCTTCTTAAGTGTGTTTTTATCTCAGAGGTGCTACTACTGTTACGAGCTCAGCATTGGCTGTGTCAGACATGGGGGAAGCTCATAGCAGCTTCTGACAGAAGCCACCCCCATAGCCCACCCCTTCACCACCAAAACCTTGCCAAACCCCCCAATGCAGCCTGTACATACATCCATAGAAGTGTTAACACCGCCACCAGCCACATATTGTCCAGGGAAAAGAGGCTAGAAGCAATCTTTCTGCACAATGCAACTATTTCAGTGTTGTACTGAACAAGTGCTGACTGAGTATAAAGTCATGTTTAAGACATAGCAATTCACAGTTAATACTGACTGTATCTTAATGGGGTAGACTTTTTGCTACATCAATGCTGGGGTAGTACTGTCAGTTAAAATTCACTCATTATAACCAAAGATGCTTGGACATCTTATGAACAATGGCAATGGCTAATGTGGACCAAATACTATACTATTTCCATACCACAGACTACAGGCCACTTCTGGAACACAAAAGTTAAAAAAATATACCCAACCTGAATGTAAGAGGTCAAAAGTCAATTATTCTGGATGAATATTACATACTACTTTGATACATACCAGTAAAGGGCAGAGGATTTAAGAGTTTGCAGGCTGTCCATACTACCCTTAAACTTTTAGCCATGAGCTTTCCAACAGGACCAGGAATTAGTAGCATAAATTAAGCTTTCAGAAGGGTCATGACAATACACAGGTTAAAGTTTACTAAGTTCAAAATTAAAAAAAAAAAAAGTAGAAAAGCAAGAAAAGAAAAAGGCAAAACAGAAGCCTGTGTGCTTAACCAAAAGGCTGAACACCTTTTCCTAGAACCTGTGAAAGACACATAAAATGTCTTAACAGGTAATTTTAACATGCCACATGCAACCTAGTAGCTACCTTTTATTCCCAGTTACATGGGCAATAAGGCCAGGAATCCTCTATATTTTAACTTCATTTAGAGTTCAAACCAAATGACAATTTACCCAGTGATAGAGAATAAGTGTGGTGGTCTCACCTATCTTTATAAAGAATGAAGGAACCAATAAAGATGCTGGTCCTCTACCTGTGCACTTACCAAGCTAGCTACCAAAGGAAGTTTCTCTTAATGTACTTGGGGCAGGAAGCATTTTGTATGTACACAGACTGAAATGATAAAATAACCATCTATTAGAATTTATTCACCTGAGTATGAAAGCCACATACGATGTCTAAGCAAGAGCTTCCCCTGCAGGAATGCTGTATTAGGTGGTCATAAAAGAGGCCATAATCATGTATTTAAAAATACTCCAGGTACTTTTCCTGTTTACACACAAATTGGAAGAAAAAAAGGAGCTTACAAACTGAGCTTCATGATGACCATGTACAATACAGGTGCAATTTCTCCCAAATAATCTTCACAGATCTGAATCTATTATATTCCTTATATTCAATATTATTTTTGTGACAGGACAAAGAACTCTGATGTGACCTTTTGCATACTGCCAAGTGAATGATGTATTTCAATTCAGAATCAAATCATCTCCCTAGTATTCCGTTAATATATTTTTACTCCTGTCATACTGCTACCCTCATTTCTTAAATTCTTTAGCAATTCATTATATGAAAGATGAAGGCATAAACACAGAGAACTGTGTTTCTGTAGCAAATAAGATGATCTGTACAGGGAGAAAGAGGTAGCCAGTTCTCTGTTTTGGAATCAAGGTCAGTAGCCAGATGTTAACACTAAGAAACATAAAGAAGCAACAGTTTTTAAGAGCAGTATGTTCACCATTTAATACCACAGTTTTACTGCACATACTTCTTTTCTAATATTTCCTCATATCACCATGTATCAAATGGTTACCCAAGTACTGGGTCTCTAGGAATGACTTAAACTATCCCCCTCAAAATGAATTAAACTATAGAGAAACAAAGACTTGTTCAATCTAAGGAGAGGGAATGCTAGTACAACTCAACAGGCCTGACACAAAGTTTAGAAAAACCTGGAGCTTGGAATAGCTCATATTTTTATATAGTACTTTTTTTTTATAGTACTGCAGTTAAGTATACCAGAAAATCCCATACTGGAAGATCACTATTTGCTCTCCCTCCTTTCTCGTTTTCTCAGCAATTGTAATGCATCATTAAGCTTTTTAAATGAGCACACACTGACTTTGCATTAGCTGCGTGGACATATTGCTCAACTACAATTCAGGAAGACTACGTGCCATCTTCAGCCTGCACAAAATCAGTAGATGGAAACATGCCAGGAAATACATTTTACTGTGGCACTGATTCAGATTTCTGCTTAAGTTTTTAATCTTAAAACTGTCCTTTAAATACAGGGACTAGGAAGTCATGTACTTGATCATTTAAGATTGACATATTTGAGATTGTAAGAGAATGAAATAAAAAAACCAAACACACAGCCTCTGTTTATCTGATGGAAGTGAATTCTCACCTTACTATATATCCTGTACAGGTAAAAAAAATTGACACTTTTTGCTCCTTTATTTGGCTGAAGTTAAATTGTCTGTCTTCCACATATTTTTCCAAATCTAAGTTTTTGGTTTAATTAGGATAGGGCTTCAAGACTACTTTAACTGACCTAAACACTTCTCCATGAACTGCAGTCCCACTTCCGTGTACCAGGGAGCTGCTCCCATTCCCTTCCTCAGGCCAGTCTTTTCTCATAGCTTTCATGGTCTGACTGGATCAGATTTCCTGATCCACTGCTCAGCCTCAAACATCACAATGCTCCCTCTCCGCAGAGGGGTAGTGAAAATGCAATTTGTAGCACAAAGGAAGACCAGCCTTCTATTAAAGCTCAAATTCTTTTCCTCAGACAAGTGAAAGAAGATTTGAGAAAAAAAGGAGACTACATCACTACATCATGCAGGTAGAAAACATTCCTTTTATACTACTCTGTAGTGACAAACTGTATCAAAACTAGTCCATTCCACCAGTTTGAGAGTCATGGCTGTTCTACATTCATCCAGAGGTCTAGAAGAAGCTATGTACAGAACAAGGAAAGTGCTTAAATATAGCAGCAGTAACTCTTTAAGAAAAAATTTAGACATTCTTGACAACAACCTGCATAGGCTTACATTGTCAATGACAGGACCCCAATGAGATTCATACTTTCAGGTAGAGTCCCAAGCTTGAGTTTGGTCTCCAGTCTGCTGTTAAATCTAAACACTAAAACTAAAAAAAAAAAAAAAGTCAACTCCACTGTACTTGGGGAAACTGCCTATGGAGGTAAAGTAGGGCATTTACATTTGTGCAGCTTTAATTTAAGTTAAAAAAAGACAGTACAGTGGAGATTAAACATATTATCAAAAGTGAGTTTACAGTCTAAATGGAGTTGTTCAAGTGATTCAGTAGGAAGATTATGGTAGTTTCAACTCAAGGACAGTCAGGCATTGAAACAACTTTCCCAGGGCCATACAGTCTCCACTGTGGGAGGGTAAGACCAGATCACAGGAACACCTAAGCACCCTGCTACAACCTTGCTTTGAGAAAGACATTGGCTTAGAAGACATCCTAAGATCCCTTTCATCTGAATTATTTTAGGATCCTAAGCTAAACAAACCAGTTCTAGCTTATGCCAAGCCTTACTGAGGTAATTTTAAATAAGCCTTTAACATAACAGATACTAGAAGATTAAGTTGTTTTCAAATGTCAATGAAAGCATTTGAGTATAGGGTGGAACATATGTGAGGATTCATATTCTCAAAAGCATGCACCAACAAGACACATAAGATGCCCAAATATATTTATTTAACTCTTAAAAAGTATTTTACTCTTTAGAAAAAAGACAGCCTAAGAAGTCTCAATACAGATTAAAGTATATCAAATCCTACATATACCTAATTCTGATGTTTACTTAAACATCAGCACCATCAAACCCAGCAAGACAACACTTCTGAAGTCAGTAACAATGAGGTACCAGGACAGAAGAAACCCTTAAAATAAAGAGGAGCTTCAAAGCCTTTGAGCCAAGCAGAGTCAGAGTTCCAGAAGGCATTCAGGAATCATGAAAACTCTCTAATCCTTTTGATCTTAATTTGCTGCCAAAAATGTATGAGTGTTATAACAAAGAAACATAAGCATCTCAGTATACAGTTACAAACTGGTAAGCCCATTCATCAGTTGAAAGCAGTCAAAAGAGTACGGCACTGTTCTAAAACTGACAAAGATTGAGGCTGGGGCAGGGGGTTGACAGGCCAGCATGAACCAGTTAAGCTATTTCCCTCAAGACCTCTCTCGTTGCTCATGGTATTCAGAACCATCTCTAGACAGAAGAAAAAAGAAGCAAGTTCATTATCACAGGACAGCAAGATATTTACTTTCTGCACTCTTGGTCGAGTTTTCAGTGTTAGTGCATGAAAAAGTAATTGGATGTTTATTTCTGGATGTGCATAGGGGTGAGGTTACCATAACTATGTGCCAGCAGTACAACTGTATTCAGTCATGTGTTTCATATGTAAAGTATTAGCTGAAAATATTCAGCCCTAAGTAGCTGGAGATGCAATGTTATTAGTAACTCTATAATCATGTCTTTCCCTTGTTAAATATAATAATTTAACCATCTTGTTTTTACTCAGTGGTAAAAGCCATCTAGTCCACTCTGTTTTAGTGATCACACTAGGAAAGACACCTCCCATCTGTCATTGGCCCCTTCAAGATTTCTGGGATGTCTTGATCCAGGAGAACTAGCAATGAGACAGATCCTCATGGTGGGGGACAATAAATAGGGACAATTGTGCAGGTGAGAAGGCTAAAGTGGGATATTAATGGTGACAAAGGAAAAGTTTACTTTAAAGGTGCAAGAGTCTATTCAACTAAAAGTGAGTCCTATTTGGAGTGTAGCATATGTCCTAGAAGCAAACTAGACACTGAATGTTGTCTTTGTTCCTTTTTAGGAGTGTAAACACTACCTTATGTTCTCAAGTAAGAAGACACTAATCAGACTTAGATGCAGACACTCAAGCAAGTGGAATGATAACTCACAAGATACTCAGTTTCATGCTAAACAAGAATATGTAAACACCCAAATGAGTCACCAATTCAGATAGTACCAGACACCCCATATGGATTGTCACAACGCAGCACCACAGCAGCATTTTGATTTAAGGAAAAGTCTTGCTGCTCATCCCGTCACATCTACTGAACGGTGGTAGCATTAGCAGCACTGTGATTTACTCTCTGCTTTCAATGGGTCTAGGTCCAGTTTTGGTTTCCCCACATCATTCTCTTCGTTAGGAAAGGTTTTGTAATTGGCAAGGATGTTTTCCACCAAGAATCGAGCAGCTTCGTCTATGTTGATGTTGTCCTAAAAGTGTTGAAAGCAAAGAAGTCAGTGATTTTTTTGAAACAGTCACACATTCCTATTAAAAAGCTGTCCAAAAAGAAAAAACTCATCTTAAGTCTCATCAGCAGGATACAAACAGTTTAGATGCAAAAAGTCATTGCTCCCACTTTTTTTTCCTGAAAAAAATTACCAGAAAGGTTTAAGACAATTATTCAGCCATCTTACAAACTGAATACTGACTTTAATCTAGTAGGCAGTCAGGGGAATAAGTGTCACCTGCATCTGAAGACTCACAAATGCCAAAGTGCATTTCTCCGTCAGGAAAGATCCTGGACAGTTACACTGTCGATAGTATTGTCCTACCTTTTGAAGCCTTGTTCTGTTTCTGATGGAGTTCGTATTTATGTAAAATGATCTTTTCTATGAGCCTCAAAACCACAACTATTTCCAAGTGCCTTACCTAGCCATTCTACATATTTTTGTGCATGTTTTGAGAAGTACCTTCACATACACTCCAGAGAACGTGGGTATGCAGGATACTTAGTGAAGAACTTTGGAAGAACATCCCAGTTTCTGAGGGTCCAAGCTGGGCCTAGTGCCAAGGGTCTCTGGCCACAGGTTTGACCTGGCTGGACCGTCTGTTAGCTCACCACAGGGCTGCCATGTTTGGAATTGCTCATCCTTGGTTCCAAAAGAAATACCACCCCAGTGTAGTACTGATGACTAGACTTAAGATCCAAGTATCAGTTCCACCAGAAAGGCAAGAGCAGATTAACAGGATATTCAAGTGGGCAGGACTTAAAACCATAAGCTGTTTCGATATGCTTAGAAAACAAGAAAGCCATCCTAAACTTTTGCTATTTTAACTACACCTCCTCAGAGTCCTAAACAGGTCAATTAATAACTACGCTAGAACTATTATGGTCTGGATTTTTCTCTGCACCAAAAACCTTGTTTTACATTGTCCTGCGTTAAATGCCACCTAAAATGCAAGTTGTCACTAGAATTTCCCATTACATTTTGTTCCAATGTTACTTGCATTTATTTTTAAGCCATGATGAAGTCTATGCATAACAGTGTTACAGGCAGGTGAAGCTTCAGGGAAGACCTATCCCAAAGCAGAATCTTGGTATTCTTTTCGAATACAAAGAGTCTTAAAAATTGAGTTTTTAGTATCAGATGGGTGAGTTTGGGAATATTTTTTCAAATGCAAACAATTTTTTAGCTGATTTAACTAGTTCCTTTCACTGGGTATCCTTCTCTTAGAAGTGATCAAAAAGCAACTTGTTACTTTGTTTCTTATATTCTTCTTAGAGACTCTTTGCTTTTTAAGAGTTGTCTAAATATCATTGTGTAACACTTCAGCAGCAGCAGTTAGAGGAAGTAGGCAAGCCAAGGGAAAAGTGGGACCTTGAAGCTTAGCTTACTTTATAAAGTTTATCAGCCAGACCAGTAATCTGGTCTGTCAGCCACATTGTTTTCATCTAGAAGAATCTTTCATTTTAAGAATCAGTTGAACTTTAAGGAAATACTGGATTTCACTTCCAACTAAGCTGTTGCCAGTTTAATCTGTGTATTGACAAAAAGTCTGTAGACTAAAACTGTATAATATATGAAATTACTCAAAGTTAACTGAATAAAGCAGCTGTCTTTCTTAACTTAAATTACTATAGAGAACAATTTGTTTTTCTCCCGTTCAGTCTTGACATTGTCTGATAAAATAGAAAAGTGCTTTAGCAACATTGTGAGTAGGTAGTAATGAGTAAGCAAATAGCTTGTTCACTTCAAGTCTTGCCATTTCCTACATACAACAGTGAAGACAGAAAATGCAACTTAAAAACCTGCACCTAAAGATTACCTGTATCTTTTGGACAGCTTGATCAGCATTTAGTAGTATTAACATCTAAAGAATGACTCTGATCCTCACACATGCAAGATGAAAAAAAACTTACCAAACTCAAATCATCAATGTTTCCAGATAGTTTTAAGGTTCTCTGAATTTAAGATGCATTTTTAATCTAAACCAAATATGCCTCATCTTCCTCAGGAGTGAAGCTAGCCTGCACATCCACTTCAAACTTTTGCTGAACACTGGATATTTGACTGTCACTTCCTATACTTGCTAACTTTATTTTGTACATGATTATATCCATCCCTTCTTATGCCAATATTCAAGAGACTAAAAACATTTTTCTATTATGCTCACCTTGGCAGATGTTTCGAACCATCCAACAAAGCCACCTTCTCTGCAGAACTGGTCCATTTGAGAGGGATTTTGGCTGCCATCTTTCTTCTGGTCACACTTGTTTGCAAGAAGAACAGCAGGGATGGGGCTGCCATTGGGAAGCAGTACTTTACTGTCCAAATCATGCTTCCATTTCGAAACAGCCTCAAAAGTGGAGCCTCTTGTGACATCAAAGACCACAAATGCCCCAACTGCCTCTTTGTAGTATACTCTGGTCATATTTCCAAAGCGCTCCTGGCCTGAAAGAGAGGACAGTGACAGAGTATATTTATATTGAAGCATGAGCTGTATTCAGTGTAAATGGACTATTGTACCAGCTTAGTTCATAGAAGTTTGGCATTTGGGTCTAGTCACCTAGTTCATAAAACATTGCCTGCTTTATCTCATGTAAGTTCATTGTAACAGCTATTATGTATATTATATATGACAAGTCAGATGCCAAAAGTTGTTTGCAATCCTAACTATCACTCGGAATTTTTCTTAAACTTATTTGTTGAGTAATGTTCCTTGAGAAGTAATGCCTAAAAACACTACCAGCACAGCTATACACAAGTCATTATTTCATCAAGGAATATTAAGGCTTATATCTAAATCTAGTTACTTCAGCTACAGACTTAAGCAAATTCAGCCTTTTGCTGAATGGCAAGCAACAAGCGGTTTTCCAAGCTTCAAGGTAACAGCCTTCAAAGCATCTTCTGAAGAAGTCACCTATATTATAGATTTCTCCTTAGGAACAAGTTCAAAAGGAGCTGCTAGCCTAACAGTTCTGGCTAAATCTGTTATCTTCAACTTCATCTTTAAAGTCTAAGATTTTCTCTGGATTGATTTTCAACTATAGAAGTTCTACAGCAATCCCAGGATTTAAAACAAGAATAGTTAAAGTACAATAATTCACAACAAAAATCCAGGGGGAAAAAAAAAAAAAAATCAATTGCCCATGAGTAGAATAAACTAAAAAAGTCTTTTCTTATTAAGTCCAACTACTGTAGCCAGAATACTTGAAATGCAGAATTAGAGTGTGGCAGTTCAGTTATTCTTCTGTTTGGAAGGTCAGACCACCATGATGTGTTTGTATTTGAGTGTGGATAGCAGTGTCAAATGCTAGCACATTGTTTGGGAAGTTTGGGCTACTAAAATAGCTTCCTGCTTTGTTTGGAAGTCTTCATCCAGAAAAGTAGTCCCTGTACTCTATGGTTTAGTTTTACAGTGTATCATCACTTCAGCTTTTATCATTTAGTGCATATGAGGTTTTAGAATACATAAAGTAAGAGCTGTATTTGGAAACCTAGTTGTCCTCTGTTTATAAACATTCAAGTCCACTTTTGATTAGCAAGGACAAACAGATACAAGGAGAACCAGTTGTACCATCTCTCATAAAGAGCCAGAAATTCAATAGATGAAGGAAGTTGACGAGATCCTGCTCAACAGCATGCTTTTCTAGCTCCACTGCCTCATTTTAATGTCAGTATTGCAGCGTGTGATTAGCTCATTCGTTACATTTTCAGAAAAGGTTGCCTAACCAGCTGTTAAAATTGTCTGAAAACAGCAGCAGCCACAGTAAAGTTCCAGAGAACTATAAAGAAGCTGACTTTACTTCTGTCTGTTCACTTTAAACTGTGATGCTGCATAAAACAGCATCACTACCCAGCATATTCTTCAGAATGGAAGTTACACATAAATGTCTTCACCACTGGCTGATTATCCCCTGTGAGAACAAGCAGCATCCAAGGAGAAAGCTCTTATCTCCATACTCAAAGCTCAAGTTTTGAAGCAGCATTTATGCCATGGACTAAGGCCATGCAACAAGCCAGGCACCAAGCCTGCATCTCTCTGACTATGCCTCTGGAAGAGCCACTTTGCTAATACAGGTCTCCTAAACAGCATACACAAGTAACTGACATTGTCTCCCTAGGCTGGACTCTTATACATAAAAGAGGATTTTAGTATAGCCTTGCTACAAATTGTTGTACCATTGACCACTGTTTTCACAAATCAAATATCATTTGGAAAGAGTTAGCTCATAAGGCTTTTACTACTTCTACAGGTCAATTGTGTCACATCCAAAAAGCTTTACCCTTAGAATGTAGGGATTTTGGTTTTGGGAGGTTTGAGTGTTGTGTTTTTTGGTTTTTTTTTTTTTTTTTTAAACGGAGTTCCACATTGTCAACTTTAGTTACATTAAGACAGTCACTGCACAGGACACCGCACAAGCTGTGAGAAGCTCTTTCTCAGCCTCCCCATTTGTTTAGCTGCCAGTTTCACCACCAATTCCTGCCACATCAGAACACCTTGTACAATGCTAAAGCACTGAGGCCAGTGTCCAATGCAGGCAAATATCCCTTCACACCATAGGCCAGGCCCACAAAACAAACTGTAATCTCAAGGTCTACAATGCCCTATACCAACCTCAGTCTTCTACAGAATGAGTTCTTCAATTGAGCCCTGAAATGGTCCAGAATTGAACACCACTTGCTGTTATTTAAGTGAGACTGAACATGAACCTGAAGCAGCGAGGGAAACAGTCCCATTAGTCCTCCCTATTCAGTTGCTGGAGAGCCAGGGAGCTTCCAGGCTTTACTTAAGGGTGTAAGTTTTTCCAAATACTTGATGAACATTTACATAAGAAAATTAAGTTGTATTGATTAGTTGCAGAAAAGGTTGCTAGACTATTATCAGCAAGGAGCAGACACAGCATGACCACTATATATGAAAACTACGTTATTTAGGACTTGCAGAAAAGGTTATCAGGCAGTTACCATTTCTCAGCTAGCTGTGCATGCTGTAGGTAAACATGGCTGCAATCAGTTACCACAGTGAAGGATATTACCATTGACTGAATCCCTCCTTACCTACTGCTCTCCTATCCAGAAAAGCTTTAAAGACAAAAACAGTTGGCAAGGTGGCCATACTAGCCTCCTATAGCAATAACCCTTGCTGAAGCACACACAGCAGTACATTTCAGGTGTACAAAGAGGTGAAATTAATACAGCATTACCTATAGCTTCTCAAGAAAAAAAAAAGAGTTACAAAGCATAGCTCAGAACCAAACTTGAGGAGTCCTAAACACCACCAAATGGCTTTTCTTAAATACCAGGGGACCTAGCCTTGGCCAGAAACTCTGATCATCACTCATAAGTTTTTCCATTCCATTTCCAAGAAAAGTCCCATCATTTTACCATGGTTTGTCTTCCTCACCCACATGGCCCAACACTTTTACACACAATGAGCTGGAGTCCTGCACTGGCTGGTAACTAACCAAGGCTGCCTGGCAGGTGGCTCCTTGACACTGGTGACTTCTCACATCCCAGTATCTTCCAGCCTGTGAAGCTTTAACACCATGCAACCGTCTGCCAGACAGGCTGTGCCAGAAAGGCAACAGAAGTTTTGCAGCAGAGCTACAGATTCAGACCAGCAGAATCCCTCCACAGCCTGACCAGGAGAGGCCACTGTAAGCACGGTGGTGCTGCTAACTTAAAGATTCAGGAGTTCTGGAATTATGCAGATGCCATGGTTAGCCTTGTACAGTGGCTTCTCATTGTGTAAGAAGACAGCAGTTCTGGTAGGAAGGTAAGTCTGCATGGAACTGTATGTTACTTGGTACTCTATAGCAGCCACTTTAGAAACCATGGGCTTTGGCTGTCCAGATCAATCATTTAACTGTTATTGCCAGCAGGCTCTATTGATAAAAGTCAAAACTTGCTCTTGTATTATGAGTTCAGATTTGGAAAAATATTAAAACATATTCTTCCACAATTTTAATTTGGGTGAAAGCAGACAACCGATGTGCCTACCAGCATGAAAGCATCTATCTTTACTTACTAGATTTAAGCCTTATATTAGGAAGATTTGATCTCTCTTACCTCTAAACACACACAACCTCAATATCATTGTATTTTTAGAGATTAATGCCTTTTAATAGGTCAAATACAGCCCAATGAGTGCTGCCCTTTTCTAAAGTAACCCAAACCCCAAATCAGTTTATTACAAAGCTGTTTGCACCTCTAGAATTCACATCCACTAACAATAAACCTGACCTGAACACTAGCTTATGACTGCTCTTTCATCCTGTCTGGAGGCCTAATGGAGATGGGTATACTCTATTCCATAGAAAGAAGACAGAAGCAATAACACATGTCCTGCCTAAGAGGTAAGAGTTTTGTTTGGTAAAAGGAATATGGCATGAGGCAGGAAGAGAATTCAGTTTAAATTGAGTGGACTTTCTTTACAATCCTGTCATTACCAACAACTCACATGCTGAGCTTCTTGTAGAGGGATGCAGAGTATTCTAGACAGCCTTTTGAAAATTTAACAGGACTCTCAGGCACAGCTTTTGCAAGCACTTTTCTAATAGCAAAAAAAAAAAAACCTCATACAGAAAGAGAAAACTAGAACACACTACTCCTTCCAAATCTCAAGGCCAAACATCATTCTCTTTGTTCTTAAAACTGTCTCAACTTTTGTCGTGCACAGTTCAGAGATTTGTCATGCCCCTTCCTATGTCCAGCAGGATGTTTGCTGTAGCCATTTCACCGTGTGTGACAATAGTGTTGAGCAGTACAGAAAGTGGATCATACCCCCAGAGGAAAAAAAGGCTAAAAGTGATCAGATTAAAGTAGACTTAAAATCTCCAGGGTGTACGACCTTAGCAAGAAGAGAGCAGGAAGATAACTAATGGCTTACTACAGCAGTATAGAAAGGACATCACAAGATTACTCATTCTGGTAGGCCCAGTCCCTTGGCAGAAATCTGATAGTAACACAAAAGTATACTTTGTGTTTTAGGAGTTTAGGTGTAGATAAGGAGCTAAGCAACAGGACAGTCACAGGGATCAGAGGTTTTATTCGGGGGTATGGAAGTAACTGCATGCAATGCAAAGTTCTGCATTCTCTAACCACAAAGTTTTCACATCAAAATTACTTAGCACATATTGTCACCATATTTTCCAGTAATTGCAACAACTTTAAGTGAAATATTTGCACAATGACATGCACCAGGAACTAATACAGTTCTCTACACCACAGGAAAAAAGATGAGGTTAAAACTGCATTAGAACTTGGCAGCTATTCTTACTTCCCAGTTTACACTGTAAGGTGGGTGAACTGTAAGTTAAAACTACATGAAAAAAATTACAGCCAGGTTTGACATTAGAAGCTTTATCTTTGTCCTTTACTGCAAAACGTAAGTTATCATTGTAAAATTAAAACAGTGCCAACCTTGTCTTGAAGTACATTTTAATGAGTTTCTACAGCAGTCTTTCCCAGTATAAGGGGAAGCGTCCTGTTTATTACAGCAGCAGGACTTATCATTGTGGCAGTTTTTGTGTATATTTAGCAAAAGATACCCTACATTTGTACCATTATTTCAGCTCATAACTCTTCTACATGATGGGAACTGGGGCTAGAAAAGGCAATTTAAATGTACAAATGACTGCTGAATATGCACAATACTGAGTCTGTCAGTATTCCTTCTTCCAGACTACTTACTATATTCAAGAGTTAATATGCAGTTTATATCAACTAACAAGAACTTATTCAAAGAGAATAAAAGGGCCTATCTAGAAGTTTCCCCAGCTATTATTTTTTGCTGTGACGGTAAATGTTGGTTTACCCCTGTCAATACCGACAGTATAGCAAGAGTTCCCCTACCCTGTAAAAATCCAATCTTTATTTTGTCTGAAGCCACACAACTCAAAACAGAATTGTGTTAGTTGCATTTAAAACCTTAATCTCTCATCAGGAACACTGATGGGCAACTGGACAAAGTTTTTCTCTTTCATATGAGACTAACAATTCTGGAATCCTCCAGAAGCTGCATCATAAACGAGGAAGAGATAGATGACCAAGGGTTATAAAAGCCTGCCAACTGCAAAAATGATGGAACAAGTATTTTCCTCCATTAAAGTAACATTAGTTCAAGTCATTTTTAACAGGCTAATCAGCTTAATGGGTAGCCAGACCTCAAAATATTATTTTAACAAGTTTGGCAGTTCCACATCAAAAAACCTTAAGCTATAGATGTATAGTCTAGACTGCAGTCACCCAAAAGTCAGTGTACTGAAGAGTTACTAGCTGAAGGGTTTTACTCCCAGGTTGTTCCCTGCTAACTTGAAGACCATTGCAATGAAGTTTTGCAGGGTTTTTTTGCAGGACCAATTAACAGAGTTTCCAAAAGTCTGATAAATATTATAAAGTCCTCAGTTTATTAATAAAGTCAAAGAGCTATTGCCAATTTTGTCCCTCAGAACACAGGATAAGAATTCAAATAGCTGAAAGTTTAAGTTCAACAGAAGGAAGGAATAAGCCACACAGGGAAAGCTTAATCTCTAAAACAAACCCAAAAAACTTTACTACTGCAGTTATTGCTGGATAGAAAATGATCAAGAGATCTAGTGAACCAAATTCAGAACCAAAATGCACAGAAGTAGTTTCCTACTAGTGCATTTCATTCATTCTGCTTTTCTATGAACAGTCACTATATACTGCAGTGAACACAGGCATCACAGAATGCCTGTTAAGCTGTAGTGACTGATTGTAATAAACCATTTTTTAGTCTGGAAATAGTTGAACAGTCTCCCTGCATTGTGAGATGGGTTCTCAAATCAACTATTTACCCTGACCGCTAATTGGCACTCATCAAAACTCAGGAAGGACACCAGAAAGAGTCAGACTAATTTGACTGCCAGCATCATGACCCTTCGGTTCTTGCTGTCAGCTACTCTGCCCTTATTGACCAGTGTGCAAGCACAGTCCCAGCATTTAAACTTCAGTGCCAAACTCCACAACTTGGTCATTCAATCCATTTCCAGGACCATGAGGCATTTGTGCTTCTATTCAATGTAGACAGTGAAAAAAGACCAATTGAACAATAAGTGAAAGCCCTTTTTTTTCCAGGAACATCTGAGTGGCAATTCCATATTAACAATTCCGGCTCTAAGTAAAGTTAATGTCATTCAGTGTGATAGATTTAAGCTAAAGCACCATCCAAAATGGCTGAGCCCACAGTCCAATCCTCTCACTGAGTCAGAACTACTGTAACTTTCAAAACTCACCTAGGCCCTTTAAGAGCCACAGGCAGAACAGACCACACTTTGAATGCCAGCTGGATGTTTGGCACAATACAGCAAATATCCAGAACTGCCCTGAGGATGAATCTCCCAGTTCTCCAGACATCTAATGTACATTTTAGCATTACCAGGGTCAGGTGTGAGTTGACCGAGGTTCCTTTTTAGAGAGATATATAAACATAATACTGGCAAGTTCCCACTGCTGACAGCTATCCCCCATCTCCCCAAACGGGCACATCTTGTCCCAGAACTGTCTTACCTAATTAGATTGGATCTGTTATTCTGCAAGAAGTAGGTTAGCCAAACCACTATCAATATTACAGCTCATGCTCAAGTGTGTCTACCTGCTTCTTCCCATGGATGGCAGCCATAGATTGAGGGTAGACAAACTCCAAGACTGTTAATACTAGATGGCCCACACTCCTCACTCTTATCCATTTAAGCTATTAGTGTAAAGTTGCCACTTGTTAAAACCACAGAGGTGTTGAACTGTACATTTATTTAATGACAGACAAATTTGCAGATGACACCAAGCCAAGCAGTACAGCTGACATATCTGAAGGATGGGATGCTATCCAAAGGAACCTGGACAAACTTGGTAAGTGGGCCCATGGAAGTCTCATGTGGTTTTAACAAGACCAAGTGCAAGGTGCTGCACCTGGGTTGGAATATCAATACAGGCTGGGGGATGAACAGATCAAGAGCAGCCCTACCAAGAAAGACTTGGAGATGCTGGTGGATGAGAGGCTGGACATGACCCAGAAAGGTGCACCTGCAGCCCAGAAAGTCAAACATGTCCTGGGCTGCATCTAAAGCAGTGTGGGCAGCAGGGCAAAGGAGGGGATCCTGCCCCTCTGCTCTGCCCTTGTGAGACCCAACCTGGAGTGCTGTGCTCAGCTCTGGGACCTGCAGCATAAGAAGGATGTAGACCTGTTGGAATGAGTCCAAAGGAGGGCCATGAAGATGATCAGATAGCTGGAGCACCTCTACTATGAAGACAGGCTAAGAGAGTTGGGATTGTTCAGCCTGGAGAAGAGAAGGCTTCAGGGTAACCTGAGGCCTTCCAGTACCTAAAGGGAGCCTACAAGAAAGATAGAGAGGGACTGTTTATAAGAGCATGTACTGACAGGAGAAGAGGAAATGGTTTTAAACTGAGTAGGTTTCAATTCGATAGTAGGAAGAAACTCTTCACTGTGAGGGTGGTGAGGCACCAGAACAGGTTGTCCAGAGAACCTGTGAATGTCCCATCCCTGGAAGTGCTCAAAGGCCAGGCTGGATGGAGCTCTGAGCAACCTGGTCTAGTTCCATGGCAGCAGGGTTGGAACTGGATGATCTTTAAGGTTCCTTCCAGCCCAAGCCATTCTGTGATTCTATGATAGCAGCAGCTCTAGCAGATATTAGAAACCCATAAGAGTTAACGTACATCTAGCTTGACTTTTACTTTCCACCTCTGTGAAAGTAATATTTGGTATTTGTGGTTCTGGTGACAAACACAGAGAGGCTAAAAAGTGAGAACTACTAGAATACTACATCTTCCTGTACAAGGCAGTACTAGAAATAGTTTCACTGACTGCAGTACTTAGAGTTTCTAACAGACGAAAGCAGCCTCAGACAATTACAAGTAAACTGCTAGTGTCCTTTCTTACTAAGGGTGGTGTGGGTCAGTTAATTGACCACTGGATGGACCTCTACCCAAATGCTGACCCTTTCCCAAATGCTTCAGAAAAGTCTTCAGGGGAAAAAGGCAGTTAATCAGTTAATCCCTGTTCAACTGACTCACACATTATTGTAAGAGACAACCTTTGATCATCTGGTTATGTGTATATCAGAAAGTTGCAGGATGCAGTTGAAGCAGTTCAGTTGAAAGACACAGTGTCAGAGACATGACATTCATAATACAGTGTATATACACGGTATGTATGAGAGTCTGTAGTCACAAAAACGTTACTGAAGAATATCAGTTCAAGCGCAGCAGTATTTTGATTGTCTAGATCATATCACAAAGTGTTTCCACATGTTCACAGAAGTCGCTATTTCATTCTGAAATAGTAGGAAGGAGTTTGCTTTAAAAAGTTCCATTGCACAACACGGCCAGTTTCTAACCTAACAATTTGTTAACCACATGAAATTTTAAAACCAGTGACTAGTCCTACCATTTGCTGTTTGCTATCACTATACTTTAACACAGGACAGTCCTGTTCACTACCTGTGAAACAGCAGGAGCACCAACATGGCAAGTGCTCAGAAGTTAGATACCTGATTTCCACCAGGAACTATGACTACATCTATCAACCTAATAGAAAAAGCATACAATTCTCTCTCACAAAGATAAAAAGCTTTCCCTCAAGCAATTGCACAGCTCTCACCGGGAATTTTACAGCAAGACTGAAACTTTTCTTTGCTGCCTGTAGTCTTCGGCTAATCTAAAGATTCAATTGTCCAAACTGACTTTCACAGCTTACTATTCTGTTTTTAAGAAGTTTAGAGGCAATACCCTGCACTTATAGTTCAATGGGTTTTGTGCAACATTAAGTGCATTTTATGCAGCAGTATGACAGTCAGGTTTGTATAAGAGACAAAGTCCCTGTTTAAGCATTAGATTTCAATCCCAAGGAAATCAGAGTGCAACCAAGCTAAACGATTTCTAACTAGCTGTCAAATGTAGCATGTATGAAACAAATCTCTTTGCATTAGTATTCAAAAGAAGTTGACAATGTCCAATTAGTGCCAGCAACAGCATGAATCAGTACTTCCTACCTTGCTTTAACAAGAGTTACCCAAACAAGTCATTTGCCATAGTTAAGTTATTTCATGCCCGGCACCCTCTGATCCCTGTCCTTTGGTGCGCTGCCGCGCAGCCAGAGCTGCACTGTGTACTTCACAGTGATGCTGCATGGCACTGCAGCATTTCACAGGAGAACAATTCTAAAGTCACTTTGTCTCCAGAACAACTTTATCACGAGACTGAAAAAATGTTAATCTCTAAAATGGTCAATGTGTCATGGCACATTGTGTGTGATTGGAATTTTGTATCAAATAGCTGCCACTTTGCTCTACCCAGCACTCTAGCCTGGGAGCACATGAACAAGTTCCCATAAACTCTTTGCAGTGACATTGAGACTACTTTTCAATCTATTATTTGAAAAGCTGCTAAAATCCATACAATAAGTATTTGTTTTCATTACCTGCTAATGTAGAAGCCACTGCTACTGAAAGTTTGCTAGCCTTCTCTACACAGTTAAGACATTTATTTCTAAACAAGCTCTATAAACCCCTGAAATCCCATCATTTTTCAAAGCATAATCTCACCCCATTTATCCTCTTCCTGTGTCTCCATAGCCAGAAGAGAGGTTTGAATAACACATTCTACCACAGGTAGCTTGAGAAGCATGCTGTGCTTTGTAGTCACTGCTTGCTACTGCTCATGCTAGCTTTAGCACCTGTAGGAATTTCACAAGAGGTATTCCTATACTTTCATGCAAAAATATAAATAGACATTCCGTTACTGCAAATCACTTCTTTCTAACAGCATATCACACTTGTGAACTTCTGAAGAGAGTATTTGGAGGGAACCATTTACAGCAGACTACAAAAGCAAAGCAGTGGCTACCACTGAAATTCATGGAAGTTATCTCTGACAGCTGTGGGACTGAATCCAGTGGTTTCACTCACTACTGAGGGGAAGAATCTTATTTCTTACAGCATGTTAGTGCCTTTTCTGGAACAAGGCAGCTAAGATGATTTTCTTTCCTTTATGTCATAAATTGAGGATTACCCCTTTACAGCACTTGCCAACTCAAACTGTACCTGTGGATATGCACTTTGGTAACACCCGGTCCTAATGTGCATATAAAGAAAACCAAACTGGTAAGAGGCAAAGTGGAGATGTAAATAAGGTTAAGCACCAAGAATCTGAAGCTGAAACTTCTGAAGATACAAGGAGAGTTGATGAAGCTTGATTTACATTGTAAACTCCGTACATTAAGAGAAAAGTGTATATTCAACACTGTCTACACCAGTTTTTCTCTGAAAGGTAACGTGCTTGACTTGTCAAACCAGCTTAACTTCTGACTACTTGAGTTAGTGCTACATGAAGGGCAAGAATTTAGTTAATACTTGCCTCAGAAAAGTGTATGATCCATGGATTATTATTAATAACATTATTATTTCTGCAACATTATTATTTCTGCAAAGCTTTCTAGTTTGTTTTATAACCTAATCCAAAAATTAGTTATGTTGTGCAATATATATTATTTTCCCTCCTGTCTACTGTATTGCACATAAGAATTTAGGTATTGTTTACCTTTAAGGTAACTTTCCCCTGCCCATTTCATGTATACCCACTCAGTCATCCTTTATTCTCTGTATCAGAGTATTAGGAAAGCATTTTTATTGTAATCTTGTAGAAAGTACAAAACTTCTGAGTAACTGCTATATGATATGAACTGTATGTATTTGAAAATAAGGCTGAAGGGCTGAAGCACCATCTCTTCCATAGTGAATAGAAGCTCAAGCACTAAGTGCATTTCCATTGGTGACAAATTAAGAGTACCTCTAAGATAAATACAATGAACTTTCTTTTAAGTAGTAGACCACCCTGAGTAGATTGGGTGGTCTTTTAGGATCACATCTTTAACCCCATTTTTTGCAGAACACCTTGAAAGGCCTATGAGGAAATGCTAAGATTATTTCCAAGACATTCAAAGAACATCTGTCTTAGTTCTCCCATTTAACTGAATGGTCCTGCCTCACATAACCAAAATTACCATACTAGACTACCTTACAACACCAACTTCAAGACAGTAGCATTTCCCATATGCTTATGGAATTCTATCACCACAATAGTTATAAGGTTTAGTCCAAGATAACATATACAGTACTTTGAGTGGCTACACAACATAGCACTAAGCAAAAGAACCTCTGCCATTACAAATGATTTGGTATCCCACTGATAAGACATGGAAATTCCTTCATCAGACCAATAACCATACCTCGCTTGATAGCATTTCATTAAAAGTGTATTTAAACAAAGAATTTCCAAAAAAGAAAACATCCTGAGTCTGTCTGTATTCAGAGATGTCTGAAAGCTGGAAAACCACCAAAAAACCCCAAGTTTCATACATTCAGCACTTATTTGGATCTTTAGCTGTAGAGCTCCAAGCACAGCAAGTCATTCTCAACTGAAAGCTCATAACCCTAATCCAGCTGTTCCAGAAGACTCATAAGAAAGGACACCCACACAAGCTTTCCCACAGAAGGGTGGTTTCTAGAAGGAAATAAAGCACACCTTCAGTTCTGTTTCTTGCCTCTACTGCATCTGCGTTCAAAATCTTTCTATGTGAGCAGGCCTTCTACTTGCCCTCCCCAAACTTTATCTGCCAGTCTTACATATTTTCAGTCAGCACCATCCTTAAGTAAATTTTCTCTCATGAGATTTATATTTAAACATGTGAGCAGGAAGCAGTCAGAAATGAAGTCAAGTCTTTCATATCTCCATGAGTCTGTAGACATAATCACACAGAAGATTCCTCAGCCCTGACTGGGAATTTTCTGACCTGCTTCAGCAAAATAATAACACTCCCATCTCCACACAGAAGCAGCTACTTCTGGAGCTTCCTTCACCATATAAACTAGGAAATTAACTTAGAAAACTTACAGTTTCTGAAAAAGCTCTGAGCTCCAAGTTCTGCACACATTTCTGATGTGGTTATTTATGTGCACATTCTTCACTCATCAAGAATGTTTATAATGGTGAGAATTAAAAAAAAACCCAGAGCTGGGGGCAGGTTATGCCTGGATTGTCTTGTCTCCACCTTATGCTCACTTGTACTGGGCACACAGGTAAGCAATTTATTTTCATGGTTTCTTTGCAAGAGTTGCAGTTTTAATCCCTTCAATATGCACTGTGGCTAAGGACAAGTTGTTACAAGAATACCTTGACTACTTTTAGAGACTGCTGTCTCTGAGTTCTCCATACTTAGGAGAGACTTCTCTGTAAAGCAATTGAAGCATACCTGCCTCTGGCACAGAGCTAGGTGTGGGTAGGGAACAGCAGAAGTTTTCTAGATGTTTCTCTATACACTTTCAGGCATGCATTAACATCATTTAACACTTGCTTTACACCTTTTTAAAAAAATAAATAAAACCCGTTCATAATTCAAGAAACAAGTTAATAACCCAGTACATAGAAGCAACTTGCCAGCTTTATGACATGCCAGTAGCACAAGTGCAGACTACCTGGAATATAGAGCATCTTGAAACTAAGTTTTCACATGGAAATAAACCACCTCACATACTCTAACAGCCTGAATGTCTTTGAAAGTCAACCATATTCAGAGATTCCTGCACTCTTTCCCATTTCTCATGGCTTCCTACAGAAAGGAAAACTTAAGTTATTCAGGAAGTTAACTTGCTCTTAACATCAACTCATATCTTAACACTCATTTGTCTCCATAGAAAAGAAGAGTTATTCCAGCTCTTCCTCAACTTAGTATTTACCCAAAACACTTCATCTGATTTCTCCATTCTCTTGGGCACTTGTATATATAACAAGTTAGAGTTCCGTTCCTCTCAAGGAGACACAAGATTTTAGCAACAAATTTACATGTCAAGTCTTATCATTCAACTCTTGAAAGCATGTAGAGCATGTTTAGAATACCAAAATACAATGATTCCTCTTCTGTTTGGCCAATTTCATAGCCCTGCTCTTCCAGTTGAAGCATTACTTCAATTTTAATAAATATTTTTACAAAGGAATTCTAATAAAATCCTGAAGAACGATGCTATTACACCAAAGTTAATTCAAAAGTGCTCAGGCAAAGCTTTAAAACCAAATTTGTCTACCAGTTGCCATTAGTGACATTCCTCATGAGAAGCCAAACTCAAGCAGTCATCTATGATCTTTACCACTCCTGCCCTCCAGCAAATTGCATGTTCATACAGGCTGATATGAGTGACAGTCATGGTCAATGTGATCACAAAAGTAGCAGCTAACACGACTCAGTTGCATGTTAGATGACCCAAAAAGTTTTACAATACAGAAAATCCTCTAAGTGTTCTTTCAATATCATCTGACAGCTTCATCAATATGCCATATCTGCCTCCTGAGCAACTGTGGTCAGTGCAGTACTCACTAAAACAGCATGCTTGTCAAGTAGGAATCTCCAGTGTATTAAAATAGACTACAAAAGCACTTCCTTATCATTAAGATTCCTTTGTTTTGCATCTCTTTACCACAATGACTCATTCCTACTGCCTATTTATTTTGCCAATCATTTATGCCCTTTGATCAAGGTGGTTAACCCGGTTCTAACACTTTCAGAATCTATCCAGAAAGGTATATTTTTCACTACTTCACACATCAAGATTAAAAAAAAAATCCCCAAAACCAAACCACAAAAACTAACCAAAGAAAAATCCCAAGAGTAATGCCCAAGAGCCACTAACAATCCTCTATGAACATGCATATGATCTGTTCAGGTTCTTTCAGAATGCTTCATGCTGTAACCAAGATAACTTGACAGTGACTGATCAGTCTTACTCCCAAGATTTTTCATCTCCTTTATTCAAGAAGTTACAACCTGTGTCTAAAAACTAAAATGCCTGACTATCTCTGAAGTACAAAAGTCTAGGCACAACAGTACCCTTTCTCCCTCTTCATCATTTTACGTCCCCTCCCCCTTGATGCTGCTGCAAGAATTTGCATTACTTTGTACCTTACAACAAGAGTGCTATTTTCACCAGAAAAAGAAAAGGCATAGGCAGTGTAACACTGTCACGCTCTATTTGACAGAATTATCTAATCACAAAAAAAAAAAAAACACACCAAAACAACCTCAGCTAGTACTGGAGAAATTGAAGTCATCCAGTAACCTGCTGCATTGCAATACACAGCACAATATTCATCATTTCGCCTACAATCACACCAGAAGCCAGCATAGTATCTGCATTATGATCTTTAGCTGATGCATGAACTACATGGGCAATTCTTATCATTGACTTAGGTACAAAACCTTAGATTGCAGCACCCAGCTCTTTAAGGAAGGCTTCTTAGGATCAACTATTATGTACAAGCTTTGATCTAGTGAAAATAACATCCCTTTCTATGCTTAAGGGTTAGATTTCAATTCAACAGCCTTTTTAAATGCATCACAATAAATTCAGAATGCCAGCACCATATTGCTTGCAGGGAAGTCACATGTAACATTACTTACCATAAGATTCAGATCTCCTCAAGAGATCTAAAGCTGTTTGTCTGCGCACACCATCAGGCAAAATTATCTACATGAGCTGTTGAAAGCCAGAAGACAGCTGGGCTGATGAGTTAAAAGGGAATGACTATCACATGCTCAGACACTGTGCTACACACTTCAAGAAAGAGCTTTAGAGAATATTGTCTGTGACTTTAGAAGCCATCTTCAACCTGGTTCTTTAACCAATAGCTTCAATATAAATCTGTTAACACCCTCAGGTATTTAGAAATATTCCCGATTGTATACATAAACAGCTGCAGAACACTTCCAGGTTGAGGACTTCAGCAGCTTTAAGACCATCAAATAACCCTTATGAGTACTAAAATACTTTTTATTTTACTAATTAACTCTGAAATGTCAAGTGCTATAGGAATCAAAATTGTAGCTCTCACACTGTCTAAGCACAGCCCAATCAAAAATCCCCAAGACTAAGATTACTTCTCTCCTTGGTCCTGTCTTTTTTCTTTGGGAAAGAACCCCCAGCTCTTTGGAAACAGAATACCCTAAACTAGCAGATTAGACTAAGAGTTTGGAATGCAAACTGTAGAACAGTTTTATCTTCCTTTTTCATTTTTGCTGGGGAAAGACTACTCAGGGGGTTCATACAAAAGTCTTATAAAATACGAAAAATATTTCAGTGACAGAAAAAATTTTAATTCTTCAATCTATCAGAAATACTAGCACAAGCCTCCAGGGATTTATCAGCAGCTCTTAACTCAGTCTTCACCTAGCAGTGTCAAAAATACACTAAGGGCAATAATCAAGAATGAAAAATACTGTCTTCTGGATCTTGACATTAAGACATGGATGTATTGACAGAACCTTCCCAAAGGTTCTGTCCAAACTTTGTTAAAAGTTACAGCTAAGTTTCTGCCCATCCAGTTGAAACAGATTGCTTTGGCAAAGCACACAGCCTACCCCAGTCTGAGCAAAGAAGGGTTGAGAAGTCAAACACAAGCATGGCAGCCTGCCAAACCCCAGGATCCCCAGAGCCTCCCCTCTTCAATCTTCAGAACCCCAGGCTTGCTAAAATATACCCAGAGGATTGCAGCGGCTTGTACTGATACTGCTAACTGATTCACAGAAAGTTAAAGATGATTCACAAAAGGAACACATCAGAAAAGAAAGCCTGCCAACATTTTACTTGCTCTTCAAAACAGCAATTAAAAAATATTTTCATTTGCCCTACAGGTCAGCAACAGAGAGATCCATGGTATATTTCATCATATGGAAGTCAGAAGCAGGCTTTTTAGTTTGAGGAATCATATTTGAAGTGTTTTAGAGCAAAAAGACCAAAAGCTGATGTACAGCTGTTCTGTCACAAGGTTACAGCAGCCACATGTTACACTTCCTCATTTCTGAGCTTCCACTGATAAAGCCTAAAGTTCATGGAAACAGTAACTACCAGGTTTTTTCCCTGTGTCTTCCAGTAGCCTAAGTTTAAACCCCAGCATCCGAAGTAAAGTCTACTTTTTCACATCCAAGGAGATATTCCGAGGGTGGTAGATAAGGATGAAGAGAGCTGCAGCTTAACACCTGGGTTGCACACAAAACTAGAAATGCAATACCAACCAAGGTGATTAAGGAGCTGAGGGACAGACTTGTTACGAGACTACACCTAAACAGAGATTGTTCTGTGGCATTTAACACCACGGCATAAGAAACGTTAACCATGGTAGGTATACAGTTGGAGTCTTGGAAACAGATGTTAAAGAACAGGTTTGAATTATACATAGGAAAGGAATAATGCATGGTTTGGACAAGTGAACAGGACTTTTCTGCTTCCGTGTGCTCAAAGTACCTTTCTAGTTACACAAACTTGTGATTTGAATGTAGAACTAAGCATAACAGAAGTTCTGTTCCCTCACTCTACCTTGCTGGGATGCAAGCTACTTTTAAATTAACCAGGTGACTCCAAGCATGCAAAGTTTAAGCATTCTTCCTTCGACGACAATTTTAGCTGTTTGAGTTATCTTTAAACTGTAAAGCATGGTGCATTAGATGCATTATAGAGCCATAAGCAAGGCCACCAGCGCCCAGACAAACAGGTCAGGAGGAGCAGTATGAGCAGGAACCCTCCGGAAGCCCCGGATCCAGCAGTCAGAGCAAAGCCGCTGTTTGAGGACTGCTGTAAAACTCTGGGCCAAGGCAAGAGTCTCACAAAGTTCACTAACGGGAGCACACACAGCCTTTAAAAAGTCAGAAAGTTCATTCTCACATCAAGACCTCCCTCTACTTATGCCTCAAAGGCAAGAATGAGAGGTTGCAGATTACAGGAGTAAGAAGAAAAACGAAGACAGATTTCACATCCAAAACACACTTTCCTCCGCAGACGCCGTGCGCCGATAGCCGGGCTCACAGCCCACTCGGGGCACACCCTGCACGGAACACCCCGCCCCGTCCCGTACCTGCGATATCCCAGAGCTGCAGGCGCACCAGGGTCTTGCTGTCCCAGTTGATGACTTTGAGCGCGAAATCCACGCCGATGGTGGCCCGGTAGTGCTGGGAGAAGAGCTGGTGCACGTACCGCTTGATAATGCTGGTTTTGCCCACGCCCAGCTCCCCGATCACCAGCACCTTGAAGAGGTGCTCCCGGCACTCCGGCACGCCGCAGCCCGCTGCTTCCCCGCCGGCCATCCTTCCCGTGCGGCGCGGCAGAGAGGCCGGGCTGCCGGGGCCGCGGCTCTCCCGCTTCTAACTTTCCCAGCTAGCAACTTTCCTCCAACTTTCCCCAGCCGGCTCCCCGCAGGGGCGGCCCTCGCCGGGCGGGGTAAGAGGGAACGGGACGGAGGGTGGGAGGGAGTAGGAAAGCCCAGCCACCACCTGACTGTAGTCACAGGACGCGGAAACTCCGCGGGCTTATAGCGGCCCGGGGGAGGGCGGCGGGAGGGGCAGGAGGAGGGACCCGGCCCGCGCCGCCGCTCCGGGATACGGGGAGGGAACGGGAAAGGGTCACGGTGGGAGGGGTCCCCTCGTGGGAAGCACCCGGGCAGAGCGGGCCGGTCGTAGCGGGTGCTGAGCTTCAAAAGAGGAGCTGGGGCTGGGCAAGTTTCAGCTCCCTGCTGATGCCAGCCTCTGCCCCCTTCTAGTGGTGGTGGCAGCGAAGTTTTCTCCCGGTGAAGTCTCTGAAAACACTCGAGTTTTCTCCCCACCGTTCGACAAACAGTATTTTATGGCAGAGAGGTCCGTGGGACAGAAGGCTTTATCAGGATGCGTGGCTATAGGAGGGTTCTAGTTGTCCGTGCTCGCACCCAATTCCCTCTCCATTCCCAGGAGCCGGCTTGGGGCCCTGTGGGTGCAGGGTGCTGCGCCCCGGACGCCTCCGCCCTCGCAGGCCCTGCAGCGCGGCCTGGGGCTGAGTGAGGGCAAGACAGCGCCGAGCCCGCCCGGGGCAAACGCGCCCTGCAGTGCGGGCAGAGCCGTGCCGAGCCCGCCCGGGGCAAACAGGCCCTGCCCAGGCGGCAGCAGTGACGCAGCGGTGGCCCCTCTGCGGAAAAGGCTCGGGTGACTGGGGAAGAAATCACCTCCTGATCTGCAGGATTCCCGTCAAACACCTACAGCTAAATTTGGTTCCCTCCTGTGCCTAAATGGATCTCGTAAAATATTTTTCTAGTTGTTTTAAAAATTATGCCAGACAATCAGAGAATCACAGAGTGGTTTGGGTTGGAAGGGACCTTAAAGATCATCCAGTTCCAACCCTGCTGCCATGGACAGGGACACCTTCCACTAAACCAGGTTGCTCAAAGCCCCACCCAACCTGGCCTTGAACACTTCCAGGAATGGGGCATCCATAGCTTTTCTGAAACAGACACATTGACAGGAACCAACATAAAATGAGTTTACCGTCCTTAGGACCATGTAGTAGCATGTGTGCTGATTATAGGTGCTGGGGGGAAAAAAAAAATCTTTGCTTGGATACTCTCCAAATGTAACATACAACCCCAGGTGTCTGTGCCTTCAACATGAGGATGAAGTTGTGTGGCTAAGTGGTACTGTCTCCATACTGTAATGTTTGTTTATTGTGTAAATACCCAAATAGAACTATTTTGTGCCAGAGAGCAATGACAACCACCCCCAAAAGGGAAATGTTATGTGGTGGTCTGGACAGCATGTGTGTACAGAGGCTGGTAACCCAAGGGAAGATCTGATTAGTAGTGAATGGATGCCCCCAGTGGGAAAGAAAGTAGTAGTTAAAATATATATGAAACATCAAACAATATATATGAAATATCAAACAATCATCAGTTGCTCCTGACACTATAATTGTTTATTGCATATATTGATTTCTTTGCTATGCTTTAAATTGGTGGCTTCAGTAAAATGATCTAGATTTCCTCAGGTGGCTTCTGAAGAATGCTACTTCCATGTCACACAAAGATGATGCATGCAATGTAGATGGGAGTGGGTGAAGAGAAGAGCTGTTTGGCAAAATAAGGCAAAAAAGCCAGTGTTCTTGGAGAAAAAACTTATTTAGAGATTTTGGGTTAAATTTTTTAATTTGTCGTGCTATATTAACTCCATGATAATTATTCTATTTAGTATTTACTTTCCCAGCAGTAATGATACCAGAATAGAAACTGGGGAAAGACTATAACTGAAAAATTAGATTTGTTGTTTTGGGTTTTTTTGACAGAGAGTGGCACAGAGCAGCACATGTTCCTGTCAAGAGATGAGACAAACAAGTAACATTATCTTTATCTGAGAGGTTGAAGATGGATGTGAGACAATATTATTTCAGGTACAGGTACTTTAACCACTGTGGGTTCTGGTAAACCTTTCTAACTGTATCTAGACTAACAAAAATGTCTGTTTGCACAACTATGGTCCATTCAGAGAGGGAATTTGGCTGCCATGCACGGATAGGTGCCAAAGTTCTCCTTTGACTTGCAAAAAACAAAGTGAGATGGAAATGAGTTGTCATGTTCTCACATAAGGGTGTGGCTGGGGTCTAGGATGGATGCAGAAGCCTTGTTCCTCAGGCTTAGATGTAGTCTTTCTGCCTTCATTTCCTACCTGAGAAACAGTAATTATATTTATTTCCTACCTTGTGGTAAAGTTCTACTGATTGACTACTAGGCACATTTTGGAATTATATACCAGGGTGTGGAATACTTGCATGTTGATTGCAGGCCTCTCATAACATTGGATAAATTGTTTTTCTTTGCGTAGAAGGGATGGAAATTTTACGTATTTCCTACTATTTGTTAGGCCTGCCTACTACCCTCTTTGTTTTAAATGTCATAGAAATTTGTTGCTGCCATTATACAAATTCATTGTTCCCTTTGCTTCCTCCATTCCTCCTACGTTTTTTTTTTTTTGTAAAAGCAAGGCAAGACACATGTTCTGGTTTTGGTTGGGATAAGATTATCAACTAAGTGAGCAACTGTACTGTTATTAGTAAGCTGAATACAAGTACTTCAGGATACTTAAGTTTTATATCAACAGTAAAAAAGAAGCCTGTAATTTGTTTTTTTTTCTCACGTACTGATTTTGAGCGATTAGAACCAACATCAAAACCAAAGAAGTCAATAAAAGTCATCATCTGTTCACAGAAGAGTCACGAAAAAAAAGCAAGGGCAAAATGTGAGTGATAATTTGCCGTGATTAATAGTTTAATCAGTACTAATTACATTACAGCATGCCAAACATATAGCAGTAGATCTTGCCTGAACTAATAATTTGCCTTAATTTCATTAATATTAATTTTGTTCAAGCTGGCTGATATCTGTGTGAAACAGTGTGGAAAAATTTCGTCATTTGCACTCCTGTGTCTCTGGTGCAGTGCAATCAATCATGTATGAGGTTATAGAATAAAATATAATCAACACCCGCCTAGTGCAGGGTAGGTAATCTTCATATTATGAGCTACATTTCTGTGTCAGTTGGTCTTTCATGTGTAACTCTACTTTTTAAATGACTTCCCTTTGTCAGCTGAATGTCAACAAAACCCCGCTGTTGAACAGGGGCTGTTGACATTGTGGTACAGTAATTGGGATAACAACATCATATTTTGCCTTCAGTTGCCTGCACTGGAAGACCAGGAAAGGGTTATTTTTGGCCATGTTAACTAGCTTATCTCATTGGTTGCCTTTAAATAAGATGTGTGCTTCATATTTCAAATGCAAGATAAAAGCTATTTGGTTTTGGTGGAGTTTTCTTTCTTTCTTTCTCTGCACTGGATGGCTCAGGAATGAGGAGGAGAAAATGTGTATCTTACAAACCAGGCTTTGGTACCCTCTCAACCTGAAGGTTGAAGTTTGGTCTAAATAAAAACTATCTTCTTTTTTTTTTTTTTTTACAATTGCTGCTTTTACAGTTGTTGGTATTGGCCTGCCCCGTCCACTGGGTTCCTTTGCTAAATTGTGTTTATCCCCATGTCAGAACATTGGCTTCCAACAGCAGCTGGATTTAAGGAATTGGCTGGTCACTGGAAATGCTTCAGAACTTTTAATAGTCTCATGATCATTACACAATGAACTGATGAAATAGTTTAGCTTATAAAACAACACTGTGGCTTCCTTTTTTTCTGACCCATGTCTTTTGTATCTCTCTTCCTTCAAGACTGCTTCTTCTAATCTTTCCCATGTTAATCTCTCCTTCACTTCCTCTACAACACCATTTTGCCTTGTCTCCTTTCTATTTTCATCATACCAACCGTAATTCTTTAACAACTTCCCTTTTTGCCTTATTTTTCTTTGGTTTTTTCCCTATTTTTATTTCCTTTTCTCCTGAATGTTCTTTTTCTCTTGACATCTGTTTAGGCTTTTCATTTTTTACCTTTTTTTTCATGATTTCTTTCTTTCATACTCACTTTCCCCTTCTTCTGAGCTTTTTCTCCTCTGAAGTGAATGAGAGATTTTTCATGTTTCTACTTGTCAGCCGGTGGTGAGAAAGGGACAGCAGCAGGTTCAGCCAGTTAGACCAGGAAAGCTGCACATTCTTGCCTGAAGCAGAGGGATGCATTTAACTTACTCTGCAGTTGCGTTAGAAGTGAAATTCATAGCTGAAGGGGTGGTGGGAGTAGCTGAAAAGGTGGAAGAAGTACAACCCGTGGACAATTTGCATATGAGGAAGCACAGCTGCTTGGACACTGAGCGGGTTGGCACACCATCTTATCTGTCTCTCTGTGCTTCTCTGATCTGGTGGAGGATGCACAGAACATTTCCTATGCTCCACGTAGTATTTCCCAAAAACCAAGGGCAAAAAAAATCTGCATTTTAAAATAATACCGGGACCACAGACAGAGTGTACTGCTGGAGCAGCATAGGTGACTGAATACTTTCATTTAACAGTGGTTCTTGAGGGAAATGTCCCAAAGTACTGCTTTTAGTCATAGTAACACACAAACAGTAGAGACCAAGGCAAGAATGGAGGGCTGAGAGTCTTTCAGGAAAATGCTTCTATGGTCAAGTAAAACACTAGACAACAAAGCATATACACAAGAGGACCGAATTGATGTTAATTGAAACTTAGATATGAGTTTACAGTCTACAAATGCATGCCTAGTTTTTGCCCATGGAAAATGTTCTCCATCAGCTGTATGAGAGCACCCAGGAACAGAGAGCTATGTGTTGGTATTAGCCTGCCTGGAGCTTCAGGCTTCACTTCCTGCCAGGCAATATGACACGCTGTTGTCTCCCAACCACAAATTTAACCGAATGATGTGGGCTTGAACTTCTAATACATTCACAGCCTGCAGATGGGACAGTTCTGATGATACTTGAAAGATGTAGTTGGAGAAATACAGATACTGTTTCTGTCAGTTGTAAAATATATCTCAGATACATGCGTGCAAAACTATTATTAGACAACCATAAATATATATTGGAAAATCCAGAAAAATAAATATTAATTTTTATTTAAAGCTAGTAAAATAATGGTGTATACAGTGAAGTCATGGAAGGATCTTTCTGTCCCGAAGAGTAAGGGAAACCAGCCATGAAGAGATCATGTCAAATAGTGACATTTGCCACTCTTTGCCAAATGCCTGGAGAGACCCCTGATGATCACAGACAGAAGCCTCTTTCACAAGGCCTGATGGTCTTGCACAGAGGATAGGATAGTCTTCCTTAGACTAACTCATCTGTAATCCATGTGAGTAAATTATGGACTTGGAATACCATTTTCACATGGGTATCCAGCTTACTTGTTCCCCAGTTACAGGCTTCCTGTTACCCAGATTGTGGGCTATATTTGTTTTATCATTACTTCTATTCTTTTAAAAAGTCTTTGGTGCCTTTTCAGTTATCAGGAGGTGAATGGATACCATACTGCTGAGGCTCCGAGTGACTGAGAGACTCTCGTCTGCCTGTGACTGCAACACATAAAATAGGGGCAAGAGGTAGTGAAAGTGCTACAGATCTGTTGATTTCTTCCCTGACTTCTTTTGGTAAATCTACATCTACGTAGAAAACAGACTGAGAGAAACAGCCTTTGAATTGTCTCTACTGCAAATATTTATTGTTTCCTCTTTACATATGAGAATGGTAAATTCTTTGCCTTCATTATCAGCACTCTGAAGAAGATAATAGTTCAATGCTCTAGTATTGAACCAGTGCAATGAGCTCCCAGAGTGTTGTTAGCAGGCAGATTTGTGGCAAAATGGGTAAATACTTATAGAGCATCACTGCAGGTCTGAAGACTGAGGGCCAGGGGAAAGTGCCATTGACTGGGATTCGGATAAGCAAGATGGAATAGTTGTTGAAATAAGGAGGGAATTATTATGGTAAACTCTTTCTTCCTTTACTAGCTGTTCACTCTAGCTTGTATGTGGACCTTATTTCCCCAAATTCCCCCAACACCTTTTCCCACGTTCGCTAGCCATGCACTCATTGTTCTCAGTACTCCCAAACCATGTAGTAGGAAGGGAACAGAAGTTCTTCCATGCAAGGCCCTTACTTTCCATCCACAATGACTCCACCTGATCTCTTCCCTAAAGCCAGGGTCATTTTGATCTCTCATCAGTCTAGAAGCCGAGGCAAAGACCTGTGTGGTGATGTTTAACTATAGCAACTACAGCCAAATATGAAGGCTGTGAGCATCTGAAGGTGGGGAGAGGTGAGAGGATTTACTCTAGCAGCAAACTAGCAACTCCAACTGGGCACGGGTGAACTCTGCAGTAGGCATCCAACCAGACATTAGCTGCCCTAGGAAAGCATTTTTGTGTGTTTTGAATGGTTCTAAAATGGAAGTACTGAAAAGCACTAGAATTTCCTAATTATGTTTATGTTGATAACTCACCATAATGTTTTGTGTCACTCTTAACTTAAATCCTTATCATTCTTATCTTGGTTAAGAAATGTACTTTTCATGTATCATGCTAAATATCTGCAGCTACAGAAGTGTGACTAAAGATATGACTTGGAAACATAGAAACCAAATTACACAGCTACTTAGAGTTATGAGTGAGCACTGAACACTATTGTAAATAAATCCATGTTGATCCATGTATTTAAGTTTAATTAGTTAAAATTTACCTAATTTGTGGCAACCCTTTAAGGCAGCAGCATTTGTTGTACCTTACATGTGGAGCAAAGCAGGAAAACTGAAACAAAAAGCATTTTGTGACCTTGTGTACACTGTTTTACTAAGTCCCCATTCTGTTCACACATTTCAGCAAGAGTGGAAGTTCAGTCACCATGAGTCATCCCATCCTCTGCACTTTCTAGAGTTCATTCCTGTGCATGAACTTTGTCACATGCAGCCAGCTTCTTATTTTTTGTGGTGGGACACAGAATGGAAAAGACCAATATTACGGCAGACCTGGAAATACAGCTAATATGCATGTAGACATAAATATACATCATACTTACCCACTCACTACAGGTTCAGGTGAAAATATAGATGCTCTCCGCTGCATTTGTTGCTGAACAGTTCCACAGCAACGACAGAAGACACGAAAATGCCCTTTCCTCTCTCTCTCCCCATTCAAAAAGGCAAGCTTCTATAACAAAGTTTATGAATTAAACTAACCATACTTATATATTTTTTGTAAACCTCAGTGCTACTCTGTGACTTAAACAGACCATGAACCCATGTAATGGAGCAGGCCATATTATGACCAAAATCAATAATAGTATCGGTCTAATTTATGTGGAGATTGTGTTGGAATTTAGGTTGCAACTTTCTTACGATTGCATGTCTTTTGTACAATTGATTTTAACTGTGGGTTGCTGAATTTAGTGTTTGAACTGAGGTGTCTAAAAGCACCCTAACCAATTTTAAGAGGTTTTTTATGGATACGTGATGTTTGATGAGTGCTACTCTATATCAGTTTTCAAGATCCCGCTGCCAAGCACAGAAGTTCAAACCTTTGCAGTCTAAAGAAGGGCTTTTGATTTTTGACTTGATACAGTCATCCCCCCCACACACTAATTTATTATTGAGAAATGGTTGAACAGGTCTTGCGGATGGGTTTTAGAGCTTTTCAGCCTAAGGCAGCTACCTGGCATGGATAAGATTTGCTTAATTTTCAGGCAGGGTAAAGAACAATAATGGAAAATCCCTGTCTTCATTACTGGGAAAGCTAATAGCTCCTGCTGCAATACTGTATCATCAATGAGGATAACCTCATTGCTCCTCTGTTCTGTTGGTATTTAGACAATGGTTTTATAGATATGGCCCTGCTCTCAACCATAAAAAGAAAAAGTCCAATCTGTCAGATTTGATCTATGTATGTTAGCAACATGTATTTTGCTAAAGAAAATAGAGGGTTTTTTCAGTCATCATTTTTTAAGGAAAAGTGTGGAAATAACATATTTGGAAATAACATATGTTTGGAAGACAAATACAGTGTGTGACTACTGTGACTGTGTGAGAATGAAGCTGGGTTTAATGCCCAATCAGTTTACCTGTATTTGCAGACAAAACAGTCTTTAGATTCATCACTGACTGAGAAAAGCACTTTTTTTTTTCTCTTTTTTTTGTTGGTTTGTAGGCAGGATTAGAGTCCCTTTGAAGCCATTTTCTTTCTTGAGTGTGTACACCATCACAGAGTTCCAGTTCTTGACCTGCCCCCGCTGTATGTGCCTTTTTTGCCAGATCCTTCCTGAGGAGCAGCACCACTCAGTCCACAGAGAGCTGGCAGCCAGGGAATGGGGTCTGAGCACTTTTGCCAGCTGGCTGATCAGCTGAGGGACAAAGACAATAGCCTATCTATGCTTGCTCTGGTCAGCTCCCAAGACATTCTTGTCCTTCAGGCTGGCATGACTCTTGGGTCAGTGCCAGTTTTTGTCACTGTAGTGCTGTTCTACGTACACATTGCTTCTTTTTGCTATAGTTGTTTATCATTTTTCCATAATTTAACCTTTATTTGGGGTGATCATCTAAACCACTGCTGCCTGTTTTCTGCATTGTTAGCAACAGTCAGTTAAAATATAAGCTACTGTCAGTTGGCTCTAGTTGAGCAGCAGCTTTATTCCGTCAACCTCTGTTCTGTGGAGACCTCACTGCCTACACATCTCTAAACTGTCTGAACATAAAAGGAAATAAAGACCTCACTCTAGGCATAAATCCCAGCAACTGAATGTCTGTGTTTAATGCTTTTGATATACTCTTCTAAAAGATAGCTGCGGGTGGTTTTGTCGGTAAATAATTGCGTGCTTTTCCATACCTAATGTTTCAAAAGCCCAGGTTCACTGGTTTTTGCTTGTTTGTTTTTTTTAATTCATTAAGCTCCATAGCAAGTGAGAGAGGTGAACTAAGTAAAGAAAATAATGAGCCATACCCATATCAGTTCAATATATTTGGAAATTTTTTGCAAGCTGAATAACAATCAAGCCGAAAATTAGAATGTAAATGTTGCTAATTCCATTAGCAGGAATGAGCAAGGAAAGGGGCATCTGGTTTAATGTCTGCTATCAAGATTATTATTTGATAGTTTTCAAAGTACTGCCAGGAGAGTACATAAAACTGCCACTGGGTTACATATTTAGGTTCAGTATTGTTGTTCCAACTGGAGTACTTGGAGTGCAGTCACAATCTTTATCTCTCTTTCCATCTCACCATGGTAACATGAGTTATGTACCAAATCTTTCTACTTCCAAGTACCTCGTTCGGTGAACACAGTCTGTTTATGTCAAAGATAATATTTTCAGGCTGTACACTTTATATCATTCACAAGCAATTAATTCAGCACAGACATCTCACAGTCCAATCATGATGAAAATTGTAGCCTAAAATGAAGTGCTGATTTTCTATCAGTACCTATTTTAGTTTCTTCAATGCCTCTTTTTATTATTTTCTCATATTTTCTCCTGGTAAGACATTCTACTAAAAAAATGTAACTTCTCTAAATATCTTTTTAAGAGACTCTGTTAAGTTTAAAAATCAGACACTGTTTGTTAGTCTGTCATTTAATTTATAGAAACAAAAAGTACCTGACTACTTCAGAAATGATGCAGTCTGCAGTTTGTTCCCTTTTTTAGTTTAATCTAATCCTGTAACTAGTGGTATTGATCTCAACAATTTTAAGGGTGTCTATTTGCTTTTTTCATAGGGATAGTTCTTAAATGTTAACCCCATCTCAAACATCCACATAGCAAATTCAGTGGGATAAAGTATTGCGGACCATAAAGTGCAAAGCCATTCCTTTTCCGTGCTGTTGCAATTCTGAGTCAGTGATTTGTCTCTGTGACAGATAAAGTTCTTCACACATAGCTTCCAGATGAAGGGCATTTTCTTCCTGACAACAAGCTGGCTGGTCGTAGACTCAGGAATCATCTCTCCTGAGCTACTTCTGCAGTGTCTTGCTGAAATAGATGCAAAACACCAAAGAATCCAGTTCTTGGCAGAAGGAAAATCCCTGATAGAACAGAGAGTTACAGATTGCATATATAGAAGTTCCATTTAGAACTGAAGGTGTTTATTTAAAATGTCCCTAAGCTACAGTTGACATTACTTTCTTTTGCTGGACCTAGCAGACACTTTCTGTCTTACATGTGATTGTGTGTGTGCTAGAGATCAGAGAGCTTTTTTTTCGAAATTGGTTCTCAGATGTGTGTAAAGTTTTAACAACCATAAACAGTCTTTTCAAAAAGCAGCTTGTCACACGACACGTATGGATACCAACCAAGTTTTTTTAATTTTTGTTCTCTTTCTCCTAAATGAAAAAATTTCTTCCGGCAGCCACTTATAAAGTACTTCAAAGAAGCCCCAGATGACCTATGATTCTGCTTCTTCTCCTTAGAAAATTACTCAAGATGTTTGAAATTGGAGGAGTGTGACCTAACAGTAAATTTCATTTTTTTAAACCAATAATATATTTCAAGAGTCCTGATTTTGTTTTCAATGATTTTTTATTTTATATGTCTCAACTACAGTGAAGATATATTTATAAAGGGGTGAGGCCTGGACCAAATTTAGTAGTTTTTGAAAACTACAAGGGTGACAAAAAACAATCTCAGTACAATATAGTACTTAAGTTATGCTTAGTGTCAAACATATGAATTAATGTAGAAAAGCAGAGATTCAGGCCTCTAAGCTAACATGTTCAAGTGCTCTATCAAATGACTGCTGAGAGAGCAAAGTCTACAGGTTACCTGCACAGATTGGCCATGTCCAGCAATGGGAGTTTCTTCCATGCCCCTCATTTGCTGGATTGAAGAACACATCAGCCAGTGGTCTCTTAACCTCTTTGTTTGCCAACAGCTGCTGTCCCTTCTAGATAGCGTGAATTCTAACCACGTGCTGTCACTTGGGTGGGTATTTTTCAGTGGACTTTTTTTGCACAGTACAGGTGACTGAAATGGCATTTTTGCTTAATTAGGAAATAATGTTCTGCTTGAAAAGCCAAGCATTGAAAATTGTGAAATGCCAGAAACGAGGCTGTCCATCCAATTTTAATTTGGCACCATAAATGTGCCAGTTCTTAATGGCACAACTATATTCTTTCCCCGTTCCCAGCTCCATTCATTGTAGTGGAGTATGCTCAGAGAATCCAACATCTGTTCACTATTTTAATCCTCGTTGCTTAACTAGTGGCTACACCATGGAATGAGTGCAGAATTATTTCTTTCCTGATGATCCTTTCTAGAGCATACTAGAGTGCAGTGGTGTCCAAATGAATCATGAACTTTAATGATCATATGGCTGCTATGAGATTAAATGCATCATTATCTCCATTTGATGCCAGTGAAAGTGGAACAAAATCCTCTCTGGAGGCCATGCAGGGAACTGAGGCAGAACTGGAATTCAGGACCCAATCCAGTGTTCATTCTCCTGGATGAAACCACTTTCCTCCAGGAAGTGCTGCACAGCCTCTCATGCCGAATTAAGTTTTTATCTTTTTTCTCTTATATATTCTCTGTAATTTTTACATGTATTGTTGCAGCTTTGCACTCTTTTATTGTACCCTAGCTAGTTTTCCCAGTACTGTTCCCTGCCCTGATAGGCAGAAAGACAAAACACTTTCCAAGGCCCTTATCCTATCTTGGTTCTCTGGCCTTGAGACGAGCTCTTCGAGACATATTTTTATAAACAAAGTTAGTTCTCATCTG
>VZRJ01001791.1:591494-806987 GCA_013397565.1 Ptilonorhynchus violaceus
TTCCACCTGACAAATAGTGCACCTAAGGATCCTTATAAAGGTAACCCCTTTTTATCACCCTAACTGTGTCTGGGTCGTGATTTTAGGGTTCAGGAGAGACAGGTATCACCTCAGCTCTCCTTGACTTTGCGGTTTTGAGCATTCATCATGCCGGTTCACCATCACAGCACTGGTAATCTTAAAAAGCTCAACCAGAAGAAAAAAGCTTGAATAGATACAGTTGTTCTACCCCTGAAGCAACAAAATCAAATGGCTCTTTTAAACAAGCTTTTCAGTGAAATGATGCATATTTTTGTTGTCCTAATGCTTACCCCTTCTTGCTTCAAACCCCCCATTTCTTCCTCGTGACTTCTTCAGCAGACCCACTGGGGAAGACACCACTCCTGCTTGGGATGGCACAGAGCTATGCTCAGGATGACTGCCAGGCCAGAACTGGTGTGACGACTCATGGTCTGGCACATTGCTACCCAGCTGAATGTGGGATGGACTGTTTCATCTGCTTTCCTGTGGCGGGATGTGGGCATGTAGCATAAATCCAATTCCTTACTTCTTTGAAAGTTATTAGGACTTAATTAAGGCTGGAAGCTTCCTACATATGACTGAAATGATTGAGCTTGTTCAACACCTGCTATGGGAAGGACTGATGGGCAAATGAACATGCAGTCCTTGTAAACAATAGACTGTCATTCCTTTGCAAACCAGGAGAAATATCCATTTCCTACAAAAGAAGAAAAACAATGTTCAACAAGAGAAGTGTTTCTAGGTCTGAGAAGGCAAAAATACCTACAGATACATAAGAGGTGTTGCTCTTTCAGCCTCTTTTAGATGAAGACTGCTCAGATATTTGCAGGGTAATAGCAGTAGAAAATGTTTGCATAGGTAAATCAAAATAATTTTCAACTGTCATGTTCTTAAACTAGACAATAGAGTGCTAATGTATTTCAGACACAAAAAAGTACATAAATTGGTTTAAAAAATCTAGAAACTAAAAGCTCTACATTTTCATACCAGTGCCTGAGATCACGCAATTTCTTTAGATTTTCTGACAAAATACACCTCTTGGTTAATATAATTTAGCTCAGTAAAACTTATTAAAGAATAAAGTATATCCTATGATAATCGCTGTTTGATAAATGCATGGTGATTGTCCTTTTTTTTGCTAAAATGCCTCCCTCAGTATGTTTTGGAGTGCATATTTTTCAAGGGAATTTCAGAAAATAGACCAATTTCCTGGGCTTATCTAGAGTGCACCTTTATAGATAATTAGCAAACCTTCATCTTTTTGGAAGCACCTAATTGGGCTTGATGTGGTATATGCCCCACAGAATCTTCAGATGAGGTTTAAAACTTGATCATATGTGCTTTGATCTGTGGGCGTTTCGGGTAACATGGTTGCATGCAAGGAAAATGTGGCCTTTAGTGGAGATTGGCAAACACCAGAACAAGTCTTTGTGAAACACATGCAGTGAAGTCTTCTGGACCTTCTCCCACTTCATCATTGACTAGCATGTGCATTTGCTGTTTCATGCTCGCTTACTTCCAAATAGTTAGTGATGATCTCACCACATCATCGAATTATCAGAGAATTGGGTGCTTCTTGTGTCAGTAGAGACTGTTCAAAGTTTGGATGACAACTCACCTTCTCGCCTGCTCTAAGCTACTCTATCACTATATTACCGGTGTTTTCCATTTTGCATCCTCACTCCATGAGAACTCTGAACAGCTGTGAGAACAATCATCTGGGGGCTTCCGGTAACGGGTATAGTATTTTAAACAGCCCCAAAATTAAATACCTAAATTATTGGGTTTTGAGTTCCTGCAGCCCATGTATAAAGACTGAAACCAGAGACGGTAGCATATGCGTAGCATATAATTAAACCTCTTTAATCACACCCACGGAGCTCTTAGTGGAGAAGCACCTCACAGCAGTGGAAATATTTGCAGTTACAAGGGGAAATTACTGTCGTCGTAAACCCCGAGAACTTGCAGCCTACTTGCACATAGAGAAGACACCAAGGAGGCAATTCTCCTATGCTATGAACTTCACAACCTAAACAAGGCTCACGGGCAAGTTGAGCAGAATTATAAAATTATTCTAACCTAAAGTACCTTGTCTGTTAATCTATTTTGCTTTGTTTTGTATTTCACAAGTGAATAAAACCTCACTCCCTTGAGTGAATTGGGCTCATGGATATAATATTAACAAGAGAGTTCTAAAGAGAAAATGTTCCCAAATAATTTAAGGAGCATATTGTTTCAAGAAAGATCATGCAGTAGGCATGGAAACATTTGAAAACATTTCCACACAGCATGACATGCTCCTAGGTTGTTCCATGACAGCTCTCCCTATTTACAGTGAAACAAATCCGTTCTACAGATAATGAAAAGGACATGGCTGTCCTTTCTTTTTTGTTCACCTTTCTGCTAGGAAGGACTAGCATGGCTATGAATGACTTCTCCTGTTGAGTTGCAAACATTGCTTAATGTATTCTTAGTTTCTTGACAATGAGTTTCTTGAATTGTAGGATTGCTGTGAAATGTAATGAGCAAACTGTGCAGATAAGAAACTTCGCACCAGTGGATCTAGTTTCATTATGTAATCTTTCATTTCTGCTCTGCAAGCTTTTGCTTGTACACCATGTTTCTCAGCTTTGTCACTCTGAGATTAAAAACAGGCCTGCAGGGACCTACTCATATTTAATAATGATCCAAATAAAATGAGCCTTATAAGGTGCAAGAAGTGTATAGGAAGTGTGAATTTTTCTCACATTCTAGTTCTTCTCTGTAAACTAATCACACTTCCTTATTTAACTTGTTAGAATGTGTAGTCATTTGAATGAATCAATTACTTCCTTAAATCTAATGAATGATAATCCTTGTTCTTCATTTAAAACCACTTACACTACAATTTTCACCAAACATAAGGATACCATGTATAATTACAGAGGCACACACTACAATTTTCACCAAACATAAGGATACCGTGTATAATTACAGAGGCACAAATCATTACTTTCATGGCTCAAGGCCCCTGTTCTCACAGGATTTTTTTCACCCTTTTTGAAGTTCAGTCTAAGGCCAGGTTTGATCATTTTTCATTCACAATGTCACATTTCTTTCCAGTAATCTGACATCTTCTTGCTATGACCTGACTTACAGAAAACTGAATCATCAATGACATATCTAATTATTGTGTTAATATAGCACAATGTCGCTTCATTACTTGTGTTCAAAGTTTATGTGCACATGTCCAGCTGTATTGAATTGTAGTGAAGAGACAGGTGAGGAGAGCCATAATATTCCTAATTAGTTTTCATGTTAGAACTGTTGGGCAATAGTACTTTTTCAAAATTCTAGAAGAGGTAAAGCAAACTTGTGCCTAAGCATTATGAAATGTAGGAAATTAGATAGTATTTTATAAACCTCTCATTTCTGTGATTTTTTCCCCCCAAGAGCAAAATGATGTTCACACAAAAAGCAATTGTAACTATAACTACACTAGAGTTTTCTCCCATCTTTTCCATCTTTTCTCCTGAAAGTATTATGACAGCTTTTATCTTTTTTAGACAATTTTGAAATATTTTGAGTACAGAGTTCAGATTCTTTTTCCTACTTATTGACAATTTACACAAAAAGATATCCCAACCCACATTAAAAAAAGACACAAGATCTCCAGAGAGGAGGAATATTCTGCTTTTATGATCAAGTGTAGCAAAACTAACTCTTTAGCAAAACTAACACATTTATAATTCCTATGTGTTCCTAATAGGAACACATTCCTATTGTATGTGTCAGACAAAAAGTTTTCCTTGTCCTTTGTTTTCTTACTATTGCTATTTTGACTCTATTTGCACAGCGGTGTAGTTTTTCTGAGAAAGAGAAGATGCCAACACTTCTGTTTGATTAATGAAGGTCTTTCCTATTATTGTGCCATCCCCCAATGACATTCTTGTCATTGACTAAAATGGACAAGGATCTTCTGTTGCTGCAAGGTCAGCCATTGCTGGGCTAAGCAGTTCTCAGGTAGAAGTGCTTGAACATGGCATTGGAACAAATAATTTGACTTCTAAGAGATAAGTTCTAGTTCTGGACAGCAGTCAGGTCAAATATTTGACAATTATTCTGAGAATGACTGATCCATCATGTTTGCTGCTTTTACAAGCTGACTTAACTTTTACAGTGAATTACTGAGGTTAAAGATGGATCTTAATCCTGAGGATGTGTCCAGACTGAACTCTGCTGCTTTGGGGGTAAGTCTAGCATGAGCTGCACAAGGTAACAGTGTCAGCTGGTGCTGCGGTGTTGTGTCACCTTACTGGGTGACGCCTTGCAACCAGGTCCCCTTGGCAGATGCAACTGTGTAAAAAGGAAGGCAACTTTTGTCAGCTCCACTTATGTTACCTCTGTGGCTGATGTAACCAGACCCTTAGGGAAGCTATTCATATATGCTAAGTTTCCACTCAGGAGCTTTGCAGAAAAAGCCTTGTTCACAATTCAAAAATTTTGGTATCGCTTCTGCCATCAAAATCTGGGTGTGTGAAACAATAAGGACTGTCATGTCTAATCATATATTCACAAAGTATTTTTTGTATGCATGAAGCCATCTGTTCTGATAAGCTTTTTTCCACCTATTTGTCAATTCAGAGTAAAGCATTATGATCATTCTTATTTATAATATTACCCCGGTTCTCCCTAGCCTGCTGACATCTACAATGTAAATTAGTTACAGCAGTAGAGTCTCTGTAGTGCAAGCATGAGATCTTTGCCACACCACTCCCAAGTGATAAGGGGTGTGCAAGACCAGCTCAGCTGCCTCTGCCCTGCACATCCGGAGGGGAACTCTGAGGAACAGAAGCAGCAGCCCCTGTGGGAATGACGCGGGAGCTGGAGTCAGTGCCATGAAGAACTCTGAACCTCAGGAAGGCATTTCTCCAGTGGGGCTGCACCACACAGAGTCAGAGATCTAGATCAGGTCATTGCCTTTGATTTTGGCTCTGTGATTACTTTTTAAATAAAATTGTATACCACTTACAGTGAGAACAAATATTTGAACCTTTTTTCATTTTTAAATTTCTCCTGGACCCAGAAAATACAACAAAAATATTTTATGAAGAAGATAAGGAGACAATGTGCCACAGGCACTTCAAAGCAAAAGAGGAGCGAAGACATGACAAGAAACAAGTTCCAGATAAATGAAGCTGAGATTGTCTGAAAGAAGGGAGTGGATTAAATGGAGACGCAGACTGTAATCTAAACCCTGTGTAGTCAGTCTTTTGCACTGAGCACTGAGCTAAATAAGCTGTGGATCGTGACCAAAGAGACAAATTGTGTACCAAGTAACCCTCATCAAAAGTTTTTACACATGCATTTTGATCCATTTAGTGATTAAGGTCACCCAGCAATGTCCTTTCCATTTCTGGAGTTTATTTTGCAACATACTGAGCATATCTCACTGCGAATTCACAAAATACATTTTAGTCTAAAAATGCTCGGGAAATTGCAATGGACACCTTGAAGAGCTGGATCTCAGGCACAGTCCACAAATACAGCACTTCACAACCAAGATGTTATCAGTCTGATCTTTTCACATATGAACAGATTAGTTTTCCAAAAGCTACAGTGATGTAAGAAAGTTTGCAAAGCAGATCCAAAGAAAACTTAGGAGTGGGACAGAGTCCCATGTTGTAGCCACGGAATGATCACAAGCGTGTTCAAGTCTAGGCAACCCTCCTGTATCTTTAGGTGTGCACCATGAATAAATGCATTCTGGTGCTTTTGTAATGTTGCTGGTCTTGTTTTTAAGAAGCTTACTGCTAAAGCTTGTAGGCATGAATGATACTAAGAAACTGGATTTTTTTATCACTGGGAAGAATCTTAAAATTATTAAATAATAAAGCTCTGAGCAAAAAGAAGTCAGTTTAATACGGAAATATTCACATGCCATTGTAATTCCTGTCTGTCCTATCCTAAAGGAATCACAGTTTAATAAACTGAAGACTTAATTCAGTTTAATGAAAGTGAATATGACAAAACCTTAATGTAATTATGAAAATAAGGTCAAAATAAAGTAGTTTTAATCTTGAATGACTGCCTCATAAGAGTAAAATGAAAGCTTTACTCAGTTTTAAACATACTGAGAACCTCTCTGAAAATACTTGATCATGCATGTTAATAGTAGGCAAGAGAAAGACAGTTTGGTTCCACTTCAGTGATATTAAATTCAATATTATATTAAGTCAAACAACAGTTGGAGGATGGGCATTCCCTGTGGTCCCTGAGCACAGTGAAGGGGAGTCTCTTCACCTAAGAGACAGAGAGAGAAACAGGATTATGAAGGATTGTTGTTCTCCTTTGATAGAAGGTAAACTGAACACCAGGTGATGTTACTTGCTCAAAGTCAGTTATCAATAGAGCAGACAGTAGTAAACTGGATTATCAATTCATTTGAGGTTGTATAAATTAAAAAATGTTTTCCAGAAAAATAATAATATAAAAACGACTTATTAAAAAATCACATTTTGAGTACTCTGAATACTTAGAAATTAAGTAGAAAGAACTTCAGGTAAAATACCTTCACATCAGACAGTCAAGCCATTTAACTACCAGAATTTTAAGAAAATTACTAGCACTTACAGAATTATGAGTTTCTTGAAAAATATTATATAAAATGCTTTAGGTTTGGGTTTGTTTGGGGTTTTCTCCCCTAATTATTTCTACTTCCTTTTTTCTCTTGGAACAAATAGCAAAATAGTTAAACCTATATGTGTTTATAACATGGATATGTACACCAATTAAATAATTTTGAAGAAAAGGCATGCATGTTTGTGAAGAGGATGTAAACTTCAGAGCTAGGAGCTAAATGTGGCACCAGTGCCATACTGACCCTGAGGTCTCACAACCCTGGTTTTCCAGCAAATTCTCAGACTTATATATGCATTACCTGAAACTTGATAATATTAATTTTTAGATAGGAATGGTTGAGAAGGTATTTTAGGAAAGAGCTTTGGTTGGAAACTAGCTAGTTGAACTGTAGAAAGAAATTAATATTTCGGTTTTGATGAAACTTTCATGAGAAAGTAGTTGCCCCTACAGTAGTTTTTCTGTTCATAATCAGGATAATACTACTGATGTATAATTTCAGGCAGTAAGTGTAGGAAATATAATAGAATGGAAAACCTCTCAATTCAGAGAGAGGACCTTAAATGAAGGTTTCTTGTATTACTTTGTATTGCAAGGTGAGTCATAGCCAGGTACTCATCTGGAAATTGATATTTTGTATAAAAAAAGAATCAAATATTCAGTTGCTAAGTGACTAGAGTTAAGAAAGAAAGAGATTTCTCCACCTGTTGTTATTGGTGTTCTATGTCTTGAACTTGTCCTGTACCAAGTCATATAGCCTGGTGCATCATATATCTCAAAAGGAAGGAGATGGCATGAATTATGCAATGGATTTCTGCATGGTACTCCTATATGAAGAGTTTTTCACCCAAATACCTTGTGGCAATCATTCAACATGAGAACATCTTTGGCAATGCTTTCTATGAGCAGCTCCTAACACCCACTGAAGATGAAGCCTTGAACACACCGGTGCATCCATTCATCTTTGGTCTTTTGGAAAAATAGTAGAACACTATAGAAACAAGTAGCAGTACTTACACACTGTAGAAACTAAAAATACCACTGGCAATGCTCCTTCCAGCTGAAAATTCCCAGCTACTTATACAGAAGGGTTTAAAAATCTCCAGTATTCCCTCTAGCCTCGCCTGCTGGGATGCTTACAGGAACAGGGCGGGTGTGGATGGCTGTGCTCCCAAGGAGGGTAAAACGCATTCCAGTCTGGCCTCTTGGAAATAATGTTGCCGTGTATCTGCCTCCATGTGCAATCACAGTCATGGGCTTAAATTCACACCATCACACCTGGCACAGAAGCTGACTCTGATTTTGCATTCAGATTGAAAACTGCACCATGCTGATAGGAACTCTGATGAGTTAAAGGGCAGGGGAAAAACAGACAGAGAATTGTTTTCTGCAATAACCCCAGGGTGGACCATGGTAAGCATTTCATCCAAACAGAGGGGAAATCAGGAGTTTCTGAGAGCTGTTTTTCTTTGACAGCAGGTTGATGCAGGCTGGCCTGTGCATAGCCCATCTACAGCTGCTGGGTGTTGCTGCTGTCTTGGCGGTGCCATCTCCTGTCCCTGCCACATGTGATGGATAATCTGTCATGCCAAGCTTTGTTTCCTGCACCTGCCTCCCTCTTTTATCTACATCTCCTGAGTCCAGGAGCTTTGTATCAAGCTGGCCACAATTTCCAGGACTTCAGCCTCTTGGATTCCTGCAGTGTCAACAAAAATAAATCAACATAATAGTTTCCATAAATTAAAATATTCACAGAGTTTTAGGATAGAAAAGTGTATCTGATCAACTAGACTGGTCCCTATGTAGTGCAGGTCACAGCACCCATTCAGTACTGACCCCAGTAACACAATTCCACCTGAATTAGAAAGTAATCTGCTTTTCTCTTGGCATCAGTTGTTTCAGAAGTCTGGAAGAGCACTGAAGTATATACTTCCTCTGAGGAGAGAAGAAAGTTTTAAACCAGAGACGACTGGAAACCTTGGTGCTTGAATAAGTGCTACAATCTGTAGCACTTCCAGATTCTGTCTGTATTTTTATCCAGATGTCTGCCTTTATCTAGGTCATTCTGGCACCCTTGAGCTTGAAAATGTCGTGAAATTTAAAGACTATTGTTTTGGATTAAAATGATGCAAATGAGATAAGGCATAGATACTGCCTGAAACTAGGGCCAGTGCCTGAAAAGAGCAGGCACTAGGCAAACCACCATCTGCACAGCCTGAAGAATAATAACACTGAAATGCTAATCTAAGGATTGATGTTTCTATCTGCTGTGGATTGCAGCAAGCTTCCACTGAATTTTTTGCTGCAGCTGATACCTATTGTCATGTATCCTCTAAAAAATGCCAATGACTGAGCAGAAATAAATTTTGGGTTTGTGCATGGCACTGAAATACACAGAAAATTCAAGAGAATCATGCTCCCACCACCACTTAAGTACAGTTCCGTGTTCCTCTAACATATAAATTTTTGCATTTCTTTAGTTTGTCAATCTCAAACCAATCAATTTCAAAGAATAAGGAACTCCGTGAGCTAATCTGTTCGTATTTTTTCCTATGCAAGTGAAATTAAGAAAGATGCCAGCTTGTTTTTTGGTACATGCCTGTGAGGAGTTCCCCAAGCAGTTCCTCGGTGTTGGTCAAACACCAGCATGGGGCGGGAGCCATCCCTAAACGCAATCCAAGTATGACTAGCCTGTGTTGGAGAATGAGGAATTTTAACTGCAGATGTTCAAGCTGCGCTGTTCCAGTATGATTCAGGGCCAGATACCAGATCTGATTTATTCTTTTTAGCATCCCTGTAGCTGCTGGGGCTCGTGCATACAGCTGGAGCTGCAGAAGCCTCACCCCTTCCTGCTGCTGCCTGACACATGGACCCGAGAACTGTCCTTGTCACGTACGCTGCATTTTGCAAACAGCTTGATTGCAGCAGCTGTACTCAGAACACCTCTGACCTGCTCCACGCCATAGCTGTGGTAAATGTGGGGTGAATTTGAAAGGTCATCCAGTGCCGTGTATCCTGAAAGCAAATTCCCTGGTTTTAGTAAACCTTGTGCACTTGGGAAGAAGCAAAATCTAACCCACATCACTATCTCAAACTCCCATCAGAGAGGCTTATCTGCAAGGAGAGCTCTATAATGCTGAGCTACTTTCTCACCTGCAAAAGCCTTTATCCTTACCAAATTTTTGGTGTGAATCTGAAAAGCCAGCTTCCAAACTCAAGAAGAAATTGTCCTTTGGGGTAACATAGATGGAAGAAACACGATTAAGAGCATTAGCATGGATAAACTCAGACTGTGGATTCCTCTAAGTAGTCTTATGAAAGCAGATAGTGTGCAAAAGCTAATGGTCTTCTTTCTATTAAAAAAAAAATTCTTGTGATTTACCACCCTGGGCTTTTTAAGTCATGTGCTAAATTATTTCTGTGCCTATGTTTGGAGTCGTCTTTCAAAGAATAGAGATGCCATTAATAAAAATGACAGTTCATATGTCACTGCTAATTGTGTACTTTGATCTGTGACATTTGCATATTAATATTTTGTCTTGCAAATTAATAATAGTCTGTTGAACAGACATCAGAAGGACAGAAGCTTTTGACAGCTGATTTTGCTCAGCTTAGATTCAAATGATATTGTGCTTTATAAACAACCCAGTGAGATCTTTGCCTTTGTCAATCCTGTGAAATATTGTCTATCTAGCAGAAGCTAATTTCTGACTTCTTTTTTGTTTGCTTTGTTTTGGGCCTTTTTGGTTGGTTTTTTTTTTGTTTTAATATAAATACTGAAATGGAGGAGTGGCCGAATTAAAAATTGAATGCTTGAATTGTCATCCAAATTACAGCATATAGTTAAAGCACATTTGCCTTCACTTATTCTAGCATTAAAATATATAATGGTAATAAATTTTTTCTTTTACTGATTAAGTTTTTGAATTATTCAATCCAAATGACATCACTAATTTTAAAGTTCAATTTTTACTCTAAAAAGAGAATGAAAAATATATTTTTTTCTACTCATTATGCAATCTGTGGACTTAGTATCTCACCATCAGGTTCACATAGCAATTTGGAAATACAATGAACAGTAGCTGGGTGTTCCAGCAGTTCTAAGCTAATCTCCAAAAGCAATAACATCATCCCTCATTTTTGCAATACCCTCATGTTCAGTCTAGACTGGCCATTAATCTTGTTCTCAACAGGTGTTTTAGCTAATACCCTGTCAATTGTGTCATTATAAATCCCAATTTTCAAATGTTTACACAAAGATTATAAACTTCTTACAGTTTCTTATGTCTCATAGTTTTTATCTATGAATGTTACCTAATATAACCATAATGTTATTTATGAATGTTACCTTCTGCAAAATCCATACAGCTACCCTGACCTCAGCACCAGCAGTGCAATCATACACATATAAATAGCTTACTGCTGCTGCAGAAGGTGAGAGAGCTACATCAGATGCTGCCTTTACTCTAACTGAAAATGTGGAGAAAGGAAGCCATGGCATAGTGGGAAGATACAGGGCTTGGTACATGCCTTTGCCTACAGATGATAAAGAAAACTCCAAGCTTTCAAACTACAGGTTTCATCAGGCACAGGCAGATGCAGATCAGCAGCCACACCACTCTAAAACAAAACACTCCTATAGTTTCTTCATGCAAAATGATGGTAGCTCCTCAGTACTGAGGAATATTCCGTGAGGAGAATTTTAAATATGCTGAAAATTCATTTTCCTCAAATTAAGCAAGATGCACTGTTCTAAGCATTTACCCAGAGAAACTAGCCTATGCACATTCAAATTTGGGATAAATGTATGAAGCTTCACAATTAGACATTTTAATGGAGCAACCAGTGCTCTACTTGGCCTGCAGACATGGAGAATTCTCTTGCTTACTTATCTTTTCATTTAATTTTTTAAGTTATGATGTGTCCTGTGATATAAAAAAATGGTAATATATGTCTCTGTGCAAGACACTTAACTACTTAGTATGGAATTCCTCCCTATCTCATCCTGTCTTACAAGTGGCTGACCGGCATGGAGCTTTTAATGAAATATTTACTCAGGAGGAAAAGATATTTCTTTTTCAGTTTCAGGTCCCACGTGCCTTCATTAAATCCCTGTTGTCTCTCCTAGATTCAGAAGACAGACATTTAATAAACAAAAAGAAGGTGTGAAGTTTGTGGTCATGACCATGTGGCCACTTGCAAAGCTTCTGGGTTAGTTGCATGTTGTGGCCAAAGAGTAATTTTATCAGTTCCCACATTTACATTTGCTATTTAGCTTCTTGTTTACCAAGAGATGAACCATTAGAACCATCTGCTTGACGGTGACTTTAGAACTTTACAATTGTGCCTTTAGACACTATTCCTTTGCCAGATATTTATGGTATTCATGCCCTTTTTGGGAAAAGAGGATTTTTCAGTGGTGTCAGAGTAAAATAGTACTGGAAACTGGGCAGTGGTAAAAGCAACAGTTGCCTTCAGAACAAACTTAGCAAATAAATATTAATTAAAAAATAAGCTCACAGCAAGTTTCCAAAATTATTAAAAACGAATAGCTGAAAAATGTGATCACCGGTGTTTGCAGTCTCCCTATTAGTATGGGAGATGTGTTTCAAGGTACATTGTGCCCTAAATCTGCAAAGAAGCTGTCTTGCTGGAAGAGGTGCCTCCTGTGCTATGGCAGTAAGGCAAGAGATGTGCTTGGAGCTCAGATTTTTATAGAATCTCACTCTGGCAAAATTTCTGTGGACGAGGCAACAGTTACTGAGGGATTGCCATATTCTCTGCAGGCTTCATGCTTGTGTCACTTTGAATAATTTAATATTACTTGAATAGGTCTTTAGACACATACTGAATATGTTTGTGTGTGTGTGTGTGTGTGTGTGTGTGTGTGTGGTGTGTGTGTGTGTGTATGAACAGATATTTTTATCTTACTGCAGACTTAATACTTTGGCAGTCAGCTCTCAAGTGCTTTGGAGCACAGCCAAGATAATACTTTCTGAAATATTTTTCAAGTTTTTCTTGTTTGAACTGTGAAAATGCTTCATTTTTTTTCACCTCAGACTATTTTTTTTAAGAGGATACTGCCAGCTTTGTCAGCCTCGCATTATGTATCCCCAACCATGCTTTGTGAATAACCTCAGATGAAAAGAGGTCTGGCATTCAACTGCATGTGTACATTGGCATCCTGTGGAGAGAATGTGCTCAAGGACTACCTGTGGATGTCTAGAGTCTTTGTGCATCACTGTGGAATAATAAAAGACTACCTTCTTACTGATGTTATGAGACCACAGTGTCTGATCAATGACCTTTTTATGAATTCCACTGAATATGAGTGATTTACCTGTATATCCCACTGACCCCGTTGGTTAGATACACCAGTCAAAATGGGTTTGTACAAAAGACTTTGTTCTTCCATCTTCCCATAATAGAAACCTTACTTATTTGTGCAGGAATAATGAGCTCTGTATTAATGGAATCCAAAAATGTGTCAGATTCCCCACCTATAGGACAAAAGTTTGCAATTTGGAGAGAATCACAAAATAAGAGAAGAAGGGAAGGAACATCTAAGCAAAAAGATACAAGCACACAAACTGTTTCTTCCTCATCACCCCATTACCATTTGCTGTGCTCTTGCAAATTACATAAAATGCCATTTTATTTATTTATCTATGTATTTATTACTTCCCTATTGGTTGATATATACATTTCTTTTAAGTTCATGTGAGTGAAAGGGGGAAGAGATGGAATCTTTCTAAGCTGATGAAAGGTTTAATTAAAATATTAAAAATTCTGACTTTTTTGTCCCTTAATTCTGATATGTTGCTAAATCTATAAAACAGAGTTTACAGCATTTTGTCCTTTTTTTCTCCCTGTTTTCCTCCACTGACATGCTTGTTTGTCTCAACAAACATGGGATATCTTTTATCCCACTTTTGAACCATAGGACTATTCAATTTTTCTTTCTTTTCAGATTACAGATGGGGAGGTTTTTCCTTGCCATGGAGAAGCTCACTGACTTTATTTTTAGATGTGAGAAAAGAAGAAATTGGCAATACCAATTATTTGTCATTTGTAAATGATTCACTAGGGACTGTTATATGATGTTACATCTGTCTGCACTGGGTAAGTAGCACATTCTCACAAATAATCTGGATTATGAGTTAAAATATTAGAACTTTTTGGTGTTCTTATAAATCTATTTTTTATTTCACCAAAACAGAGATACCAGAGACCTGACAGCTCCTCTGTGGCTTCTTACATCTTTCTCCAGCAGCTTACACTCCCTTCCACAGAAACACCAGGGCCCCAGTGCACATACATGGTAGTTAAACCAAAGGAAAATGGATGGCAATCCCAGCAGGTGGAACAGGCTGGATGTGTGTGGCTGCCACCACCTGTACATGTAACTGGCTATGGGACAGAAGGAGCTTTATCAGTCTTTGCTGCATTTTTTACATCCTTCATTTTGTGTCTTGCCCATTATGTCTGAGCATGTGACACTATTGAGAGCTACAGCAAAATAATTTTTGCTAAATTGATAAAAACTGGCCTTATAATGGGATGGAGTATCAAAATTAGCTCTACCTAGCAAAGGCAGTTGCCAGATTTCTTAAATGAATTATAGCATAAGCAAAAACAACAAAAAAAGAAGTGACTGCCACTCACTTGATTAATTGTAATGGTAACAAAAGCTCAAAATAGCACCATTTATACTGTCAAGTGATTCCCAGATGAATAACTTTTCTTTCATCTTAATAGCATACAGTCACAATAAATGTCAGGGGATAATGCATGCATCTAGATTTTCAACCAGACTGATGGCTTGACAGTAGTTTGGGACTGCAAAAAAAACATGCTACTGAACAGGAATTAGAGCAGCAAAGGTGCTTTCCTTTACTTCTGAATTTGGCTGATGGTCTGCACCAAGATGTGTTGCCTAGGAATGGTACTTGGCACTGCTTTAAGGCTTTAGAGCATCTCCTGCTGTAAGATTTTGCTTGAAGCTGCTTGAAACACTGTTAAATAGTTTGGGCTGTGGTTTTCCAACTGTTCAACCGATCTCAATTTTTAGAAGCTAAATATTTCCTTTTGTCAGTTAAAAAAAAATACATCCAATATTTTCTTTAACAAGCTCTTAAATTCAGTCTGAATTCACTATGGGGATTAGGCCTGTGATGTGTCTGCCAAGGGGGTATGAGGTACTGGGCATGAAGACTGGGATCCTCTCCCCAGAGCAGGGAATTTCTAGGAGATCAGTGGGGAAGCAGACACATCTGCCACAGAGATCAATTCTCCCAGAGTGAGCCAGAGATCCCAACACAAGCTGTAAACTCACTGGCAAAACCACCCCACCATCCTGTAGCACTGGGCTATGGTGGGGGTGAGGAACCCTGGTTGCCATTCAGGTACTGCAAGGACTGAGCAATGAATTAACTCAGCCCAAACCATGAACAACAGCCACGAGGCTGTTGCTGCTCTGCTGCTGAGTGCAAACCCAGCTGTGTTACAGCTTGAACAAGAGCATCAATTCCGCCCATATGAACAATACTAACTGGCTGCAAACTTAAACTCTTAAGAAGCACAACTTTGTTTTGTTCCTTTTGTATAGACAAGTGAAGACAGCTTTTAAAGATGGGAGCAAACACCATTTTCCTATGGGCTATTTTTCTATTCAGTAACAGGATGAACTTGTTTTAGGAATGAATCAGGTTCATGTGGCAAATGAAAATATGTGGTAAATGAAAGTCATGTAGTAAATGAAGAGGGGGATTGAAAGACATCAGACAACTGTCTTTCATCAAGTTGGCTTGATTTCCAGGTTTGGGTAATCATATATGGTACCAAAGAACAAAGCTGTGATCGTATGACTTCTGTATAATATTAAAATGTTTTGTAAATTCAAGCAGCATGGCCAAAATGAGGATCCACAGTTAATAGTGTGACCCTTCTCTCTCTGTCTCAATTATATATACATCTTTGTGTGACTAAGTGTCCCCATGTCTCACAGGAGGGTTATAACATAAAATTGGTTTGATTAATTTGAAAGAATTTGAATAAAGAAAGCTTGCTCACCTTCTCATCAGTGGAAACCGACAAAGCATTGGGAAGCTATTCCCTATCAGAGCACAGCCCATTCCCTGCACTGCTCCTGTAAATGGCAGGCAGTTATGTGGTGACATAATTGAAGGCTTTGACCTAAGGAGTGTCAAAAAAGAAATCTGAACTACAGATGAATAATCAGTCTTACTTTGGGCATGCCCTATTCCAGAATGCTGGATCTGGGGCTAGTTCACACCAAGGGACATTGGTGTAGGTTTTCATGATAAAGATGAGTATTGATAAATAATCATAGGGTAGAAAGAGGACAGTCTCTTCTCCTTCTGCTCAGTGCCACCGCTCCCCACTCGTGCTACAGGATCCTTGCCTTGGAGCAATAGTTTGAAACATTTTTTCAGAAGTGCACCTAATCCATTAGAAGTGAGATCAACAGCTCACATTTTACATATACATTTAATATTTGTAGCTGCTATTAACTTCAGGAGAAGATGAGAACTGAAACAGGCTATTTTTTTTCTTTAAATGTCAAAATAAGAACTTAGTGCTTAGCTTTAGGAAAATATTTGCAAATGTTGGTGTTAGTATACGATGTGTCAGCCTTCTCACCTGCCAAATGGGGAGGACAGTGCTACATCCCACACAAACACGCCACATTACAGACAGACTGAATCCACAACTATTTTATGCTCTGTAAAGCTCTAAGAAAGGCGTGCTCATAGCCTCCCAGAAGCCTTTGAAGAGTTGGAGTGTCTTGTACTGGGATGAGTAATGGCATGAATATCAGAGGCAGAAAGGACTTGGGACTAAGCTACTCAAGTGTAAGCACATGTTCTGTAAGAAGCCATGCCATCAGGTTAAAAAATCTTGGAGGTACTTGTGACAGAGAATGCAGATGTTCATGAGGCTTAAATCTGTGCTGACTAACTTCAGTGTTTCTAGGCATGAGAAGGTAAGTTTGTTTGCTCCCTATTTTCCAATGAAAGTGCTGCTTATTGATAATTAAAAGGTGGACTCATGTCTCTTAATTATTGAGTTGAAACCAGTAAGTACTTTTTCATCATGGCTTGATGAATGTGACCACACATTCATTAGTGACTGGATATTGTCTTATAAATGTCAGGCTTTCTCTTTTCTTCCAAGGAACAAGCTTTACACTACTTCTTTTTGTAGGGCAAATGTGGTACAATCTCTTCTCAAAAAACACCTAATTATGTATTTCTAGGGAAAGATATGGTGCAAAGTGTAACTTTATGGATTTATGAAGGGCTTTCCTTTCAAAATAAAGGAAGTAAATCAAACCCAGTTTCCTGTTAAGGACTCTTTGTCTTAACCTTGGTAACTGCATGTTAGCCACTCATGGCAGGTGTGAGTTCCCTGCAAGAGAGAGAGCTTTTGGAAAAGTCAGCAAAAGTGGCCTGACTGGATGACTAGCATCAGGCTTTAGCTTACTACATCAGGTGTTCAGCCTTAGTCAGGCAACATGGAAGGCCTGCATATGTGTCTTTAAATGTAGTTGCTTTTGTAGAGAAGAAAACATGACCAAGTGTCTTAGGAAAAATGCTTGTAATTGTAGAATCCTCTCCCTTTTCTTCTTTAATGTGCCCCCCAGCTGACGTAAGAGCTGTGATACAATTTCTACATACCCAATGGTTTGCAGGAGGCTTATTTTTTACAATATGATAAACTAAATAATAAAATTAATATTTCACTGCTTGAGTGAACCTTTCCTGGTAGGAAATTATACAAGTTTCCTTTGAATTATTTTACAGATTCAGTGATACTTCCAAATCTGGATTAAAGAAGAAAAATACTTTTTACCACTATATCCTATAACTTTTATATTAGAAGCTGGATCCTTATTCCTCTGTCCTGGTCACTTGACATTAAACATCCTTGTGAAATTTGGGTGTTAGAGAACCACTAAAAATTTTTTAGAAAGGGTTCAGATTTTCTCAGAAAAGCAGAAGATGGAGAAATCCTTGTCATGGTCTTGTTACAACAGAACCATGAGGCTTCTCATTTTTTGGTATTCTGCTAAGCATTACTCCTAGCCTTTGGCTGTACTGAGTCTAAAACATTAGTAGAACAATCCTGAAACAACTTGTAACATCTCAGCTATGAAGTCCAGTAGCTCTTTTAAGAATTAGCTCTTCTTGGTGAGAGATGCATTTGTTGCCTAATGGGGGTTCTTCTCTTCTGTGTTTTCCTTGTGTTGTCTTTTCCGGTGTGATCCACTGTGACAGTGGGTACAAACTGAAAAAGAATCCACAGCTGACAGGGACATCTGAGCTTGGCCCGTAAGGAACAATACATAAAGGTCTAATGGACAGGATGCTCCACTACACTCATCCAGCCCAGTCAGAACTCTGGATTTTCATGATTTAGCCAGGATTTCATAGACATCGGAGTGAAACAACTCACAGAGGCCTTTCATACAGCTTCTCTCTCTATCACTGTGTGCTGTATGTGCAATACCTACACGGTTGGGTATTGGCACCGTTGCTCTCCCTTCCCAACCAGGACAGGGTCAGCAGACCACCCACTGTCTCCTGTGCCCTCAGGAAAAAACACTGGTTCCCATTTCAGCTTGCATTTCACTTAGAAACCAGGTAAAAATGCATCAGCAGAGACCTCTGGAGCGAGCAAACAAAACAGCCAGAGTCCTGCAACCCCCGGGAGGCATCTTCCCCTGATGCCCTGAAGGAGAGAAACCACTGGGAAAAGCCAGGGCTAGAACTCAGGAGGGTCTGGAGGGGAAGGGAGGCTGAGGCTGGGTGGGCTGCAGGCTATCCCAGACACAGCAGCAAGTCCTATGCTCACACAGGCACTATGATCTGAGTCCCGTGGAGGAGGATGTCAAGGGGGAACTGTCCATCCTTGCTCTTTTCAAAGCTCTTTGTCCCAAACTGGTTGCATGTACATGTTGATTGCATTGGTGAACAGCTCCTGTGAAATCTCCTGTGGTCTCGAAGAGCCTGAGAGGGCTCCATGTGCCCTGTCTGACTTCCTCAGACAGCGTGACAGTGTAGGCACCTTGTCTCCTGGGTGACCCTTCTCTGGGACATGCCTGGCCTCTATAAACCAGTGTTCCCAGGGGTATCTGCCTTTAGCATCAAGAAGCCTTTGCACAGAAAAGTGTCTTTCTCCCCCGTTTCTTCATTCAGGCTTGCTCCTTTGTGTCATAGGTGACAAGCTGTTTGTTACAGGAAGATGACGCATGTTGGTAAGGGAAAGTCCTAGCAACTGAGCTGGGGAATTGAGGTCAAGAAGTAAATATTGCTTGCTTTGGTGTTTTCTGCCAGCTGTGTGTTGTTCACACCTTTAGGAACAGAGGTGCTGAGGCTCAGAGAGCTCTAAATGCAGAAGGAGAACACAACATAAATGCCTAAAAACAGTGTACTGGGCAAGAAAGCTTTTGCTACGCAGGTCCTGATCCTGCTCCAGCACTGCCCCATGCCCAGTGTGCCATGGACGGGTGTGCCTCGCATTGAAGCTGATGACACCTCTCTTAAAAATCAGCATTAAGGAGAAAAAGACTTGGAATGTTTTTTAAGTGGTGGGGAAAGGTCTGTGCACAGCAGCCACTGAAGATGATGATACCTATCTTAAAAACAAACAACCCAGCAACAAAAAGGCCCTGAATTTTTGCAAAATATGGTATTGCAGGCTAACAACACAGCATTATTCTGGAGCTGAGTCTCAAGGCCTGGATCTTGCTGGGAATATTAGTTCTCCTTAGACCTGCCAGCATTTTTGTCCTCCTGAGGGTTAAGTGTGCTGTGGACTGTGGCCTTATTTGATGATTTATATGGCTGCGGCACCTGAGCTAGTCCCAGACTGTTGTGTCTTCTCATTGTGTGGTCTTTTTATTCCACAAGCTTTCACAGACATCCCAAATCCTCCTTTAACACAGATAATGAGGTAACCGGAAATAAGAAGGAAACTGTGGTATCCAAGCCAAAATTATTGAACAGGATGGTGCCACTTCCACAGCTATGCCATACATGTTATAAAAAGCGTCTGGGGAAGAAGGAGCAGGAGTGAACCAGCATTGAGATCAAGGTGGAAAAGAGAATAAAAGGGCTATGAAAATCTTCTTTTATTTATACACTCTTGTCGTGTGTCCAGACCTGAGCTGGAAGCAAAGACCAGCTGAGTTTTTAAAGGATCTGAAGAATCTCTATGCCCAGTTTTCACTTGTGTCCATTGTAAATTGGCACCCAGCTCCCTTATGCAGTTTTGAAACACCCCTGGGTAGGTGAACATCCTGAAGTCATCAAATGAATCAAGAGCTAAACTGGAGACAGAGCTGGGGGCCAAGCTGTGATTCACTGAGTTCATCCCCAACAGCATGACTCATGCCAGACTGCCCTGCATGAGCACTGGATACACACATCTGCGTAAATCCTGATGTTGGGGACAACAGGAGGGCAAAACTTTCTTATCCTGTTGTTTTTAAAGCGAACAACCATATTATCCAAGCACAAAGAGCACGTTGGAGGGCAGAATATGCAGCACAAACACATCTTGAAAAGGGAAATAGAACTTAGAAGGAAAATATCTTGGCACTGCTGGGTAACTGCAGCCTGACAGGCACTTCCCCCCACCAAAGCTGGCGCTAAGGCATCACACCAAATGATAAGAACAATGAGCAACAGCAGCCTCAAAACCAGAAATAAGACAAAGATCATCACAACTGCAAAATGGAGTTGGGGTGGGAAATGAATCTTTAGGAAACTCAAAAGTGAAGAGCACAGGTACTCAGCCAGCTTCTCAAGGAAAATGACATAATTCAGGACTTAACGCTGATTCACACACATTGAGGATCTCGGCACTCAGAGACTTCAGTTTCTAAATTAGCATCACACAGATGCACATGAAAATCCTGGCACAGTTAATAATCTTGCTAAGTATTCTAGGCATTATTTTTAAGCAGAAAAGAAAAAAAATCAACTCAAATCCCCCCCAAAAACCAGCAAAAAAATCTGAACAATTACCAAGGTACCTGCCAAATTAAAATACAGTTTAATTGTTCTGTGTAAGTGTTCAAACAAAACATGTATAATGCATTCCAGGAAAACACACTCGTTCTTGCTTCCTTCCCCAAATAAAAAGACATCCATTTGTCAGTGCATTTTTAAGTCTAAAAGACATATTAAAAAACTCCTATACTGTAAATTTTTTAAAACATTGCTCAGATTCCGCTTCCATGAGAGCCATCACTTGCAGTGGTGGTATTTAAGCATTTTGCCTTGATAATTCTGCAGTTTGTCTATTTCAGTGTTACCTAACAAGAGTAGCTAAAGAACGAAGGGCCAACTCTTCATGTCCCTCAAAATGCAAATCACGGGAGCTGTTAGGACTTTGTCAGAAGCTGTGAGGGATACCCTGCTGGCTCCACAGCACAGTCCTGCCTGCCTTTCTTGCAAGAGAGATTAAAAGCAAGTTGTTGTCTTTCTTTTGCTCCTTCTCTTTCCCTGTGTCATTAAGAACAGTGAAGGCTACAGTGAGCGCTCAGTGCCACTCAGACCTCTGAGCCCCAGCAGCTCAGGGAGCAACAGCATGAAGTTTCTGCCAAGCACATGCTCGAGGCTGTACGTGCACCACAGACATTTGGCAGCATGTGCTGCTGGGCATTCTGGAAAGCAATGGCTCATCACCCCCTGGATCATCGCTGTAGGATTGACAGGTCTGTTTAGCTGGAGTGGGGAAGACTTCAGCAGAGGCTGTTGGAGAGGAGCTGGGAAAACAGCTCCTTTTAAACTAATGATTTATTTCAAGGCACTCTGCAGCACTGAAATCCCCCTTCTCTAGGTGATGCTTGCAAGGAAAATACACTCTCGGTGCACTGCAAAGACACCCTCTGTTGGGGAAATAGGGAGTCGGAGGGAGACGAGCAGAGACATGCCTGCCCTGAGCTAGTCTTCCAGGCACACCACCTTTCCAGCAAGGGGGTCTTGCAGATCTGTTCCTGGTTCAGCCTCAGAGCAGTACAGGGAGGTAGGAGTCCCACACACCATACCGTGGAGTGGGTGGAGGAATGGATCTTATGCCACCTACACATTGCACGGTGTGCAATAAATAAAGTGGGTGGATTGAATGTCACAGATACATACCACTCCTAAACTCTTATCTGTCTGCACTGCTATCTGTGCCAGCTGCTTCTCCACCTACCTAGAGGCCTTTTGGTTATGGAAACCCACAACTCACAATGATATTTTACTTCTGTTGAGATACATTGCTTACGCCCACCTTGAAAACAAGTAGAAAACAAATGCTCTTACTTGGTACCAAAGAGTGACCTGCTCTCTCAGGTGGGGAGCCGTCCTCTTTTGTGTGATTTGCTGACACCTGGTAGTTGAATTAGCAGAGGCAAAGAATACCTTGCTTGTGTTTTGAGTTGGATACGATTTACCTGTAGCACTGGAAATGGCAACCAGTCACTCCTGCTCTTTTCTACTATCTCTGTTTGGGAGCTTGCAGGGTTTGCCAAAATGTGAGTCCAGGTCCAGATAATGGGGCCTGTGGTAGTACCATGCACTTGGCTGCATGGCATTCCTTATCTTCTTTTTTGCTAATATCCCTGTTGGGAATCTTACACAGATAAAAATAGACTAGTGTCTGCTTCTCCTTCCCAATGATTTGTAGACAGATACTTGCCAAGTGTCTAGTGACTCATTTATTTGGGAAAAAAACCGGCCACAACAATGCAATCTGCAAACCCACACTTTTCCCACTCCCATATAAGAAGCATTTTTAACAGTCACTCAGACCTTGTGTAAAACAGATATTAGCAACCTGCTCCTCCATTTTTCCCTAAAAACATTGCCTTTTTCTTTTGGTAGCCATTTGCTCCATGCAAAGTGTACATGACACTGGTCTGGACACCCAAGTTATTGAGCAGGGCTTGGGTGGACTAGGCTGGTGGAACTGCTAACACTCTGTCCTTGGCAGGAGGCTGGAGACTGAAGCTCAAGTATGCTTTGCTGCTCTGTGGTTCTGGCCCTGCCATCCATTTACCCATTGAAAAGTTAGTTTAGATTTTTTTTCAGCAGCTTGTGCAACACTGTACTGGGTGCTTTGGAGGGGGAGTATGTGCTGTGTTTCCATGAGGATGTTTTTGTAATTGAATACACTTGGTCAGCAGAACCTTTGCTAAGACATAGATAGCATGGATTTTGAAAACAAAAATAAAAGGGGATAAGAAAAAAGAAAAACCTCTATGAACAAAGAGACCAAACTTTTGGCACTTACCTCTGAATGCAATGTCATTGTCTGTTCTCCTGCAGTGCAGTAGTTGTAGGTGGACTGACTCCTCAAGACACAGGCTCTTGCAAGGCCAGATCCAAACCAAGGAGCCACTGGAAACAAGACTCTTCACAAGTGTAAAGATAAAAAGATCTAAATTTTCTATGTTTAGTGCCACTCAGGTCTGAAAATCCCAGCAGCACTCCAAAAAAACATCTTGCTGAGGCACGCAGCAGTTCAGAAGTCACCAAAAAGCCACAGTGTTTGTGAGTTGCAGAGCAGGAGTTGAGAGTCCCAGTACTTTGCTCTATACAGAAGCAGTAAAGGTAGGACACAAAATGCCTGGGGTGGATCAATGCCTATAATTTATTGCTGTCAGGAAAGCATATTTGAGCTTCCCTGATGGGAGAAGCAGACATCTCAAAGACTATTTCCAGAGAAGGGCTGGTGTTTTCTCATGTCCTTGGGAAGCAAAATTTCCTGTCATTTCCCACTGAATTCTCTTCTACAACTTGTCAGCCTGAATGCATACCTACAGTGCTTCTGAATTTTATTAGGAAGCCAAAACACTGGGGGTTTTTATCTAAGCAAAAATCCTCCAACCCTCCACCATCTCACTTCCATGCCACAATTTAATCAATACCTACTGCCATTTGAATATCCCGCCATCTCTTATTCATGATGCTGAAAAGCTCTGGAACAATTAATTAATATACATAACCATTTTTTACTCAGGAAACAGAAAATTAAAAATTTTGACATTCTATTTTTAAATAATAAATAGAAAATATTTATTTTACAGCATTTTCAAGATCATTTTGACAAAAAGGCAGTTTTCATCAAGCATTTGACAGACCAAAAGAAAGAACTTTTACAGAAAGCTTTGTAGCTCATACAACTGCATACACAAGGTGAGTTCTTGCTCTTTAGATATATTTACGTATGTGTATGTTTCCAGTTTTTACAATTACAAACTAAAAGCTAATATACTGAATTTCAAGAAAACTCCTATTCATGATATAATTACATTGCAGTAATAAAATCAGTGCTTAATATGTTCAGAACAGACAGATATGAAAACAATATAGTACCTTGCCACATTGCCATCTCCTCGTCTATGCAAATCTGTTAGGTTCCTTTTTCTTATCTCTCTCAGGTCTTCAAAGACTGGGTTCCTAGTATGAGCTCTGTGCTACTGACAACGTATGTTTTTGAAAACAGCACAGAAGATCTTATACTACAATTATTAGAAGATAGAATTCATTGACAGTGCAGTGATCAGCAAAGAAGATACGGCATTCTCCTCGCTGCTTTAATAAGTAATCAGCATTTTTAAAAAAAAGAAAAAAACAACAAAAAATATCCCCCTAAAAGCCCCAAGCAGAAAGAAAAAAAAAATCAACTAACCCTCAGGTGTCTTCAATTCATTATAGAGACATCAATATGCTGACAAATACATATCTTTGGGCAAAGTCGTTTCATGCTTTCCACATCAGGACGATGATAGTAATTGGCCACTCATCATATTGAAAGGAGCAAACATTGTGAAAAGAGGATGATGGACAAAGTCTCTATCTGATTTTCAGTGACAAGCCAAACCTTCCAATACCAATACTGCATAATTAGAGAAAAATTATGAGATTTAGATCTTCAGAGAAGAATTGATAACTGGTAGCAGGACTTCTTAAAATTCAAGTGAAAAGAAAGAAAAAGAATAGAATTATGCTGAATTCAGAAAAATTTTGATAAAATATTCCAAAAAAGCGTGGTTCAAATCAGGGTTTGCAACTATATTAACAGGAAGAGATTCCTTTAAAATATTTTTTGAAATGAAGTATAGAACTCTGGGACAGATCCTCAGCTGAATTCAGCAGCACAAATAAAGATCATAGCGGCTAAAATCCTGACCTGTATATGTAGAATAAGCACAGTTATAAATAGGGTAATCATTATTGTAATTAAGTTCAAGCCACAGCAATTAGACCTGGACTTTGATCATGCCAGTCATTAGGGAGCTTTGGATTAGGCCCATCTCTAGGAAACACATGAAATATAGAGGAGGAGGAATAAATGACACAACTACAACTGCCTAGAAGTGACCTTTAAGATGCTATATTGTATATTAAATACAAGAAGTGACAGCATAGGGAAAGAACATGCAACTAAATATCATAAAGAATTTAAAAGAACTGTCGATAGCAAAACCTGAGAATTTATGCACACATTAAGCACTGATGAAATTTCCTGTCCTGACATGATTTTATTTTAGGTTATCTGAAGCAGTGAAATAGTTGAATTACTTTTCCTGTCTCACCTGCATGATTTCTAAAACAGGCTTTTTTCTTTTTGAGTTTTCTTTTTTTTTTTTGTTAGCCACACTTGCTGCAAAACATGTAAAATAACAAGTTCTCAATTCACTGGTTATTAATACCATATGTCTACTTCATAAAATATCTGCAAAACAAAGCACCCTATTATAAGGGTAACGACTGTCTCAGCTTGTATATGAAAAAAAGGATGTGTTAGCACAGCATACAAACCTTCAAAGATCTATTGAATAGTTATAACAACGCGATATAAAAACATGATTTAAACATAAAAATATTCATAGTATATAAGACAATCTTCCAGTGGTAGATTATTGGACATTGCTCTTCACACATACCATACCCACACATACAGATACACAAACGTACGCTCACTCTCTTGCCTGGAGGCCCTGTAACTCCCAGTGTGGAATTGCCTTTCTTCCAGTTTAACAGTTGTTGCTCTAAAGTAAACAGCTATTTTGCAATGCATTTGATTCCAAAGTAACACAAAGGAATGATGCAATGACATGGCAAAAGGTGTTGTTTTATGAAAAGATAGTCAATAAATATTGTTCTGCTACGGGAAACGTTGTGTAACAGTTTAGCCACGTGGTTTGCAACCTTATACAAAAGGGCAGTTTTTCTAACTCCTTTTCATATTACAAGTACTACAGCAAGGGCTTTCTTCAGAAACCTCTTGAATCTTGAATCGCTCAGCATTAAAAAAAGCCCAAATCCCCCAAAAAGCAGCCTAATATGAAGAACAAATCATTCAGCGAAGAGTCAGTAAGAGCCATGTGCTTTCCCGTTATCTCAGCAACTCTCCCCCAAACACATTCCACAGCTGTGCCACCTGTAGAAACCAGGAAAAAAAATACTTATGCATATATGTCTCCTATACAAGTAGCTTCATTCCCCATCGCCACACTCTGCCGTTCCAGCTCCTGGGTGTGTTGCTCCTGTAGCAGATAGCAGTCATGTGTGCTAATGACTTCTCCAGGTCACACTTCCCAGAGTTCTTTTCAAGCATTGCCAAGAGAGGGTGTGACTAAGTGTGATTATACTTTTTTTCCTGTGTGTTTATTCTTTTTTTTTTTTTTGCTATAGAAGTTGTCTCTTGAGTTTGTGCTTTGTTATGGTTTCCTAAGATTTTCCCAAAGTACAATATTTTTATTTTTAACAGATAGAGAATCTTGAGCCCTCAGAATGGATTTTTTAAATTTCTTTTTGTTTCATTTTAGTTATTTAAGTGCAGGATGAAATTTCTGCCCTGTCATTTATCACTTTGTTCTCTGCTGTCTCTCCCCACAGCCCTGGGAGGCTTGTCTCCTCAAGTCCTCCCAGTGGGCAGCTGCCGAAGTCCTTCCCATCTTGCCTCTTGCAGCATCTACAGGGTGGACGAGCTTTGCTTGTAATCCCTCAGGATGACAGAGGCATAGGTCACATCTGGGGGTGTGCAGAGCACCGACTCTGAGACAGGGGAGCTGGGCACGGAGCTGCCCGAAGCCACTGAATCCCGGAAAGGGGACGGGGGCGTCAGCGCCGGAGAGTCTTCGAGAGTCAGTTTGCTGGTTGCCGGCTCCTCGTCCTCCTCCTCCTCTGTATTCTTTTCATACATGTATCCCTGAATGAGCTTCACCTTCTCACTCTCCCTTTCCTCGGCCGAGGGAGACAGGGGCTCCTCGCTGAAGGCTGCCACCTGGAAAGGCTGCAGGGGCGGCTGCTGCGGTGGCGGAGGCGGGTAGGGGGGCCGCACGCCGTTCCCTGAGCCGGGACTGGGGACGACAGCATTGAAGTCGGGGATGCCGGTGGCAAACTTGTTGACCACTCCTTGCAGCTGGTCCATGAGAGACTGTGGCTGCAGGGGCAGGGTCTTGGGGGACTGGTCAGGCAAGAAGAGCTGGGTTTCCTCTGCCGTGGCCTGCAGCGGGGGGGTCGTTGCCACCCGCCTGTGCACCACCATGGAAGGACTACTGGACTGGTTGAGGCGAACGGGCTCTCTATCTTGTTCCTCCACCACATTGTACAGAGTCTTACTGCTGATGTCTGTAAAAGTCAGACTTTGGCCGTGGTAGTCTTTAGTGAGGGGTTTGATCACCGCTGTCTGATTGCACCCTGTCTCCTGGTTCTTCACATGCACTGAGAGTCTGTGCCATGTATGTTCCCCCTTGGGATCTTGTCTTCCACCTGGTTCAGACCATGACACAGACTTTCCATTAGAACTATGAATAAAATAAAGATGGGTTTATTTGCATTTACATTATGAAGACACAGGCAGTATAACAAACAAGCCCACAAAAATACTGATTGCTTTGACTCATTAATAAGCCTCCCCCCTCCAGTTCTTTATGTCCTCCCAGAAATACTACGTAAGAAAACAACAGTGTCTTTTAACAGAAGCAATTACTGTGATTTTCATCCAAAAGTGATCACTTCCTCTTGGTTATCCATCCTACAGCCAGCCTGGAAAGGGTAGCCTGTGGGAAGGGCTCTGGGAGGGCCATCTGGGGTTTGAGGACTTGGTCATTTGGTATCTAGGTTTGCTCACCCCATTTTGCAGGGAGGAAGAAAAAAAAAAAAGGAAAAAGTCAGTGGAAAAGCTTTAATTAAGCCTGACTTACAGCTTATAGGAAATATTTTCAAGCTGTTGGAAGAAAAACAACCCACAGTCATAGCCTTTGGCAAACTGGGTAGAGAGAGAAATTGTTGCTAACCCCTCCTTTCCCTTTTATTCCCTCTCCCCCTTTTGCACTTACAAACAGTTTAACTATCAGAGAAATGAATGGTTCCCAGGGCTTCCATCAGGTAGGAGGCAAATGCCCTTCTTCCCGGGTGACTATTATTTACAAACCAGGCTAAAATGCTGGGACTGAACACTGGTTTGTGTGGGAGGAGGAACAAGCAGCAGCATGACCATGGTGAGTCAAACCCTCTGACTCCTCATACAGGCTGGGTCCCATCAAAACGCTGGGCAGTTTGGCTGAGGGAGGATCTGAGGGTCAGGTCTGCCACTGAGGGACAGTAGGTTTTTGCATTTGCCTGTACTCTCGAAAGGAGGAGCACTCAAACCTGAGTGGTAGCTTGTTAGCAGCTGGTGGGACAGGGAGCTGAACAGTGCTTTAGAGGACCAAGCAACAGTTTAATTGCAGGTCAGGCAGTAGAGATTGGTCACAAATTACAAAATACATCACCTGGGTGGAAACCAGAGATGGAGAGAAATTCTGAGATGATTTATTCGAAGCAGCCTTATCTCAGGGACCAGAAGCAAACAAAGGATTAAATTTCAGACCCTGTGACTGTGGTGCAGATGGGAGACAAGGTGAGTGGGAGGCTGGCACAGCTGCCTCACCTCCTGCTACTGCACACACCAGTGGAGATTGTTTCCCTTACAGTATTGCAGTATTGTTCTAAGCATTTTGCTTTCCTTGCTGAGACTCTCGCAGTTCCCTTTTTCAAGGAGTAAATAATTGCCACTTGAATTTTATATAAAAAAAAAAAAAACATATTGACTGACTTTGTCATAGCTGGAAGAGACTGGTACAACACAGATAGTATTGTAAATCTGTCAAAACAGAAAAGAAGAGTACATGACAATGTGTCACTTTTCTGCTGAGCAGTAAGTACTCCTGGAGAGAAAAAAAAGAATTTTAGATGGATCCAAGCTGGGAAGCTCATTTCCAACTCCAGACTCCAAACGCTGGACCTGTGACTCACCACCTCTGTGGGAACTGGGGCACATGAAAGGGCCAATCTAAAAAATTCAATCTAAAACTAAAAGCCCTGTAGCTGGTAGAACCTGGAGCTGTTTGGATTTAGAGCTTTAACCTAGAGAATAAAAAAGCCAAGTTCCCAGCTGAAGTAGGAAACCTCTATATTATAGTGATCAATGAAAAGATAAGAATGAAGGTTTAGAAATATTCCTGTTTTGATCAAAATGAGCTGTGATATGACTTCTTTTTTTCGAAGTGCTGTAGAGATAAGCAAATGAATGTAACTGTTGGGTGTGAAAGATTCTTAAAGTAATATTTTAACATGCCAAGAACTGCAAACTCTTCACATAGAAACACATTTTTTCTGCTTTAACTTCAAAACAAGTCCCTTCTTGTAGAGAGGAAAATAAGTCAAGTGCTCTCATATTCTATTTTGCTGATGCTGTAGCTTACAAATACTACAAAGGGTTTTTCTAAAAAAAAAAAAAAGATGATTATCTGCTGCCTTTTATGCTAAGTCCACTTCTGCATCATTTATTTCTTCATATCTAGTTCTGGTGCATCATCTTACTTTTAAATCCCTCCTCACACCATCTGTTTAGTCTCTATCTCATTTTATTCCCAAGATTTTGTATTTTACATCAAAGGCAAGCACTGCTATTTTAAGGACCTCACTACCTCTCTCTTCAGATCTTGCTCCTATTTAGTTCATTTCCCTCTCCCTCACTCTCAAATTCTGCTCTTCTCACTTCTTTCTTCTGTAGCACTCTCCATAGTCCCAAGTCAATGGCCATGCTTAAACTGTGCTGGGACTGCAATATCCAAATGTGAGTAAACCACTTTATCAGTATTTGTCTGGTACTAACTTGCTCTGCGGGGAGAGCTGGTGCTGCTGGCGCACCTTGCCTCTGCTTGCCAGACCTTACTGCTCATGGCTCTGATGGCCTTGTGACAAAGAGCTTTAGAGCTTCAGTGGCTCTCTGGGATCCATTTGACAATATCCACTGGGAAATCTATTTTTGTTACTGTTCTCCTCAGATTATTGTTCCAGCTCTTTTCCTCTCCTTGCTCTCCTTGCTGTGTCCAAGCACTGTTAGCCTGTTAATGAGTCACATTTGAGATGGAGTCCTGAGACTGTCATAGAAATACCTGGGCTCTGTCTCGCTGGATGGCTGGCAGGCAGTCACACCCAGATTGACACATTCAAGCAGAATTCATCATTAACATGCAAGAAAAACTCTTGTTATGCTCAAACAAAGAGCCGCCATCTTGAATACTATTAATTGACATTTAGACAAAAAGAAAAGATGGGTCTGCAAAAGCTCAGACCTGAACTGAGTCTCAGCAAGACAAGGAGTCGTCTCACTTGTGCAAAGTGATGATGACCATCCTGACTGCATGGTTGCCATTCGCTAGTAATTGTCATCTCCTCTTTTGCAGGAAGCATCCATTGGAGAAGGTGAAGATCAAAATAATCTGCCTGGCATAATAGGAGAAAGGATGGTTTTCCACCCAAAGGCAAGAAAGGGCACCAAGCCGGATCACAGTTGGAGTATTGAAAACCTGATGTTCAATTACACAGCAACGAGATGGGACTAACTGGTGGTTTCTTGATTTTATCAATAGGATGATTACCCATTTCATGTCCACCATGTATTATCTTTTCTAACTGTCCTTTATACAATTTCCCATAGGATTTAGACTTCACACTTACTGCCTAGAAGTGAACTCCTTGGAGCCTCAAGGGACCTTAAGGTTTGTAGTTTTGTATATCCAGTGTAACATTCCAAGTGCTATTTCTTCAAATCCTCCCATCTAGTCTGTGTGTTCAGGCAAATTCTTGGATATCCTGTCAGCACATAAGATGGGTTTGCTTTTGCTTATAGACAAGAACATACTTAGCTGCTTTTTCTCAATTTTCACTACAGCTCCATCTATGGTTTTTGTATTTTGGACGAAATAGCAGTAAGTATATTTCTTGTGTGAATTTTTGTTAGTTTCATGAGCAGATTTGTTGCTATTTTTGGTAATTAAAAATGTTGCTTTTAGTACATGCATTGATCTTTTTAACACACTCTCTGCATGACTCTGGGGCAGTCATTTTGAGGTACTTTCAGCTGTTTATTTTAGACACTAAACAAGATGGAAAATGACTTCAGATCATAATAGTTACTTGCTGAAAGTCTTTAAAAGAACTAATGCACCCAAATCTGAGACTGTGGTTCAAAATATGCCTGCCCAGCTGTAGGATATGCCTACAGCTTGTTAGATGGCTCACTGTTCATTGTTAAGTATCTCCAGTGCTCAAAATGTGGCTCCTCCTTGTGACCAGGAGTTGCTCAGGTTCAAGTCCAGTTTCAGGCCAAGGACAGAGTCTTGCTCTTGCCGGTGCCTGGAGGATCTGACCTTGCTGGCTTCCTTGGAGAAGTGTCAAGTCTGAGCACGCCACAACAGCTGGTTCCTCTCCACACTGCAGGATTCTGAAGATGCCTTACTTTAGACATTGGATAGCAAAGATTTCTTTACATCTTAGAGGCTGAATTTTTCTGAGATGAAAAGTTATTGTCCCATTGGTCTAAGGTAAGTTAGTCTGTGCAACTTTCTGATCCCTTCACCAGCAAAGTTATAGCTTGAGATCCAGAGCACAGAGAATTAAATCACCTTTGAGTCCTGTATGCCTGAAACTTTGTGGGGTTTTTTTTGCGTTGAACATTTTATGCATAACAATCCCTAACTGATAGCACATGAAACAGGTAAACAGAGTGATATGTGTTCTGATGAGGTTAGCTCCAGGAACCCACAAGCTGGGAAATGGCTTCAGATGCAGTCAGGCAAAGTGCTTGAGAAAGAGCCCTTCCAGTTAAAACAGGAAGGGACATTCGTTGATCTGTTAAGAGTTCATAACCTGTTTCATCCTTTTAGGATGCCAGAGTGGTGGTCTGATATCTGCTCCAAGTGGTCATAAGCTGAGGAAGAATCTTAAGCTTGCTGAGGTGAGTGATACAGTCATTTGAGCCAGCCTGGTGGCATTAGACAAGACCCAGAGCACAGATTTATTATAGAGGGCTGTCTTTTTAAAAGCAGCAATGGGAATTAACCAGAGGAAAGGGTTATAGGAGAAATGATAAATGTTAACTTTCTTTCATTTTCAGACCGATGCTTTGACCCAACCTACCTCCTTGTAGTCACTATAGTAACTGAAATACCACAGCCAGTAGGAAGTGGTGGGATAACCTGGCAGCTCCTTCTATGAAGATAAAATCTTAGGAATGAACATAAAATGCAAACTGAGAAGAGCCTATCAACTTTGCAAGCAAAAATTAAGTCTGAAACAAACCCTTATCTATATTACCAGCAACCAGAGGAGGTCAGTGTCAGGTACTGCCCAGTCAACAAATGCTGGTCCCACCTTCACAGAGCAGGGCAGAGTTACAGTCCCCCAACAGCTGGCTCCAGTGTGCAGCGTATGCAGGGCTGTCCCTGAGCACTGACACGGAGGTGCTCAGCTTTTGGAGGCAGCGGGGATGCAGAGCAGAATGAAATGCCCTGTCCAAAAGCTGTGCATTGGACAAAACCTTTCTCATTCCCACACAGCAGTTGCTGATGGTTGCCATCCCAGGAAAGCCAGTGGAGGAATTCCTGCCCTGCCCATAGAGAGGCAGTTAGTCAGCTATAAGCTTTCTCCAACCCTGTGGTCACATAAGAAGTGGTGATGAGCCTGAGCAAAGCTCTGTCCCGCTGCCGCCTCACTGTCCCCAGGGCCCAAGCTAACAAGCCTAAAATGTAAGGCTAATACCTGCACTGCAGCACACTGCAGGTGCTTTGCTGGTATCCCCAAGGTCTCTTCCATTATTGTCTCCATTTTAGGAAGGCCACTGGGGCATGAAATTTGATTAAGGGAGTGAGCTAATTTTAATCCAGGGTAGTGATATCTCCCTGCACCGAACAGCCCCTCCTCTCAGAGCTGCCACAGCCAGCCCTGATGCTCATTAGCAGAGCAAGCCATGCTGGTCTGCATGTTCCTGCAAGCCTAACTTCTGGAACATTGGTTCTAGAGACTTATTTCTTAAACCTGGGTTGGTAAAACTTCTCTGCACTCTCCCATGAGTGAGGGAGCCATCATTGACCACAGTCCCTATCTGGTGTATGCTCAGGATTTCTGCCTGATATAATCATCTAAATGAAAAAAAGAATCACAAACCAATTTCAGCTGTAGTTCATTTATACTATAATCTCTATCTCGGTGATAAGAGGAACTTAAAACTGTTCTCGCAGCATGGCTCCAATGCTTTTGTTAGTGCTGTATAATTAGAGCAAAGTTTAACCTCCCACTTGTGTTTCTGGAAATTTAAATTACTTCACTACCTAATCCTTGTTGCTCCCCTTCCTTTTTTTTTTTTGACAAAATTGCCTTGGGCATGGGACAAAATATTCTATGTAAATTAGAGCACTGCTTTAAATGTATGATGGAAACTGCTACACAAAATATAAGAAAATATAATGGTGTCATGTTGTCTTGCCGGCGCAGAACATGGTGATACTGAGGGGTGTTGTGAATGAGCTCAAGTCCAGAGCTGCCTTTCCAACTCTCTGTATTGCCACTGGCTTATGTCAAATAAATCTAACATATTCATTTCCTTCAGAAGTTAATGAAAAAGTAAAATATTACTTTATGTGAGTTACACATAGGCTTTCTAATGTACATTGATAATTGGTTTTTTTTCTCTTTTTTAATTTGAAATCTTAATCTTATACAGTCTGTAATGTGGATGCAGTAGCTATGTCTAGGCTGTAATCTTGGTTTCCATCCACAGGGTCTCTAGGCTGGGATCAGACCCTTGGGGCAGGTTCAGAGGTTGGCAGCCCTCTCCACCTCTATGCTCTGGCCACCCAGATAGGGAAAGCTGGAACCAGGAGTGGGCTCACTCACTTTACATTTCCTCAGATATAGCCAAATATCCCTAAATAAATAGATTTATTCACTTTTGAGACTTAACAATAAGGTTTATGTACATGAACACTTTTATACAGCTGTGAATTTGGAGGAATAGGGCGTGGTGAGAGAGATGGTCATTGCTTCAGTGTAGTTGAAGTCCCAAAACTTCAGCCTGTATCACAGATCTTACCTACCTCACTCAACAAAGGTGTGGGAATATTACACTGATATTGTGTATGAAGGTCTGACTACTAATTATAATTACTACTAGAAATTTGTAGTCTCATCTGAAATACAGAAGCTGTGTCACATTTCAGTCATCTGTCTAATTATTAGTGAAAAAATTTGGTTCACCTGTATGTTTCATTATGGTAGTTTGAAAAAGTTATCAAACAACTACTAATGTGTTGCTTTGAGAAAACAATCTGATAGATAATATAAAGTTCAGGAAAGTAAACAATTTTTCAGAACCAGCAAGAAAATTCATCCAGTGTTCAAGAAATGAAGATAAGAAACCTGTAAATCAAAGTGAAATTAAGAAGTGCTTTTACTAGTGAATAGCTTTTGAATCTGTTTTTGTTCTTATGAATAAGTAAACCCCACCAAATATTCAGAATTAATTCATCCTACTGAATAATTTTTGTAATTTTTTAAGGATAATAAAGTTAATGCATGGAAAAAGTATGGTGTAAATCATCATACGTCCTCTGTTATCAATGGAGAAGCACATTTGTGTTATATGAAGATGTGTCTCATGCTGCACATTCCAACAAATGTATATGACAGTGCAGCCAATAACAATTCCTGAACTGAAGCTTTTATTCTGACAGGCTCAAAAAGCAGCACAGTTAATAGAACCTGAAAACTGAAAAGTACAATATTTTGAGCAAAGAAACCTGGAAAGCTTAGGAACATAGGAAGAAAATGCTAGAATTAAATTAATTTAGAAAAAGTGGAGGTGGGTGCAACTAAGGCAAAATAGTCTGTAGGACTGGGAGGCTGTGAAGATCAACAACTTTCAAAAAACATTACATCAAAAGAAATGCCATGGAGCTGCTGTTGAATAAGAAACACTTATTAATGAACTTTGAATATAATAAACCCACAAAAATTGCCCATGAATTCTGTGTTCCCCACTCAAAAGCACAACACTGTGGTGCAGAGATCAGGAGGTCTTTCCTATGAATGCAGTTTAATACTAATTAAGACAGTTGGAGGTTTTTCCTTGCTTTCTGTAATCCTCTGTGGTTCTGATGGAAAATTATTTGGGCCACCATGTTTTTTACTAAAAAGATATTGACCAGATGAAAGTTGTATAGTGAATAGGAACAGAAAAACCCCTGGGGATAGAGGATAGAGTGCATGAGATAAAACTAAAATATCCAAATATATTCAGGTTTTTTTCAAACATCTCAAAGGCATTAGCACCAAGGCTGAAAGGTATTTCACATGGCATATAAATGCGCAACTGAGGCCCCTAGATGAGGATACAAAAGGGACAAATTGTACTGCACACCCAGAATATTTCTTAGTCAATAGCTGTATCAGAGCAGGAATAAATTCCTAATGAACAGAAAAGCCTGTTGCCCTGGATATTTTCTTCCAAAAAGTGTGCAACCCTTGCAGAGGTAGCGGTCAATAAGGTCTTTCTCCCACTGTAACTTGTCAGATTCTGTGATATACTCGAGAATATAATGAACTATTGACAGTTTAAGCAGGGCTCAAAGAGCCATCAGACTTGCCTTAGCGTGCAAGTATTTTGAGTGCTTAACCCTGTGGCAAACTTAACCAAGCTGCTACAGGAAGCTTAGTCATGAGGCCCCTCGTTTGTCATGTACAGCTCTCTCTAATATGCTGCAGTAGATAGAGCAGCCTGTAAAGCCTGTGGGGGTTTGGGTGTATCCAAAAGTTTCCATGGTAACAAATGTGCAGCTTCAGAAGATAAGAGCCCTGAAACTCAGAGCTGATGTTTCTGGGGGGCTTTAATATAATAAAATTTTATGATTATATACTTTGATGATTCTGCATTTCTAACCGTCTCTAGGATTATAGAGAGAATGGAGATGAACAGTAATGAAAAAACTGATGGTAAGTATTAGTGTGCATCAAAACACAAGACATTTTCAAGACTCGACATCTAATTGCTTGTAACTGGGAGGTGGGGGAAACTGTAGCATGCATGGTGATTTCTAGCATGTTGGGGTAGGGAAGCAGGGCTTCCTAAGGAAAATCTGGACTTGCAAACTGCTGCAGTTCTGCTGAATGAGACTGAGGCTTGAGACCAGATGGTAGTGATGGGCAGCTGGTGATATGATGGACACTTGTCTACTGCTCAAACTGGGCTGTGTGGCCACAGAGAGCTCAGGCAGGCAGTTGCTGATGTAGGACATGCCCTTCCATTGGCCAAAGTGCAACAGTGCCAGGCCTCTGAACACATCAGCCCTGGTTGGAGGGAGAGGGAAGCCTGAGGGGCAGGAACAGAGAGAGAAGCCAAAATAGCAAGATTCATGCTCAGCAGGTCTGAAAAGCTCCACTGCTTCTTAAAGTCTTTCCTATCTGGGCAGCTGCCACAAGCATTTGAAGTCCCATTGACTCGTTGAAGGTCCCACCAGAGGTGTTTCTCAGGAGCTTATGTGGATGAGGATTTTTTTTCCAAACTGAAAAAAAAATCCCAAGCGTTGTCATGCAAAAAGTAGGAGGTTGAGTCTTCCCTGTGGCTGGGCATTTCCCAGCTTGTGCCCATGCTTTTTTGAATAGAATCTGTTGTTGCATTTGCCTTTGCCTCCTAATAGTATGCTTGTGTTGGATCCCCTTTGAATTTCGAGACAGACAATTGGCGATCTGTATCCTGAGAATCTGCAGCACTTGTTCCAGTTCAGAAAAGAAGTTCTGACTAGGAGATAATAACAAAATGTTTGTACTGCTCCTTACACTGCCTGTGTACAGTTTGCCTTTCAGGATGCCAAATCTGGTTGCTGCACAAGCCCTGTAAAGCCATCACTACTGCTCCAAATGTGTGGTGCATTTTGTGGATTTCTTCTGATCTGCAGATCAGAGGGGCAGGTTGGATTAACATCATTGCTACATGCCCACAAATTGCATAGACTGTCAGAGACATACACAGAGCTAGAATGCTTTGCACTGATCAGAGCAGTGCAACAGCATCTCTGGTTGCAGTGAGCAGCACTGCTCAAAATGCTGTGTCAGTGTATCACAAGCATCTTTCCATCTAGTCACTGCACAATCTTCCCTGGGGCAGGGAGCAGGACTGTTTCACATCTGCAGCTTATCAGATGGAAATGCGCATAGATCTGGAAGAAATGAGGTGAAGCCCTTCTGTTTTTGCAACAGCTAGCATGTATTCTCCACTGTGTTAGTGTTTGCTCAGAGAGGGCAGTATTTGCACTTCTTGCTTCTGAAGAGGTGAACTTCGCTATTGTTTGCTGAACGCAGAATTATGCAGAATGTGAACATCTTTCAGAAATTACAACAGAAAAAAATTCCCTGCTATTATTTCGAGATACTGTTTGTTCCTACACCAAACTGTTTGTTCCTGCGGGTTTTATTTACGTGTGCATTCTTGTGCTTTCCCTGTTCTGCAAATCCCACCAAACAAGTGTTTTCTGTGTCCCTGTGCTGTTTCTGCAGCCACAGCTCACTAACGAGCACAAGTTAGCAAGAGCTGCACACAGCAAAGGTGTCTCGCCGTAAGACAGTCGCTACATTGTTCTTTAAAGCACACAGGATAATGTCATCTCTATGCAAAACAAAAAAAAATGGAAAAAGAAGATAAAATTAGTACAAAAAGGAGGACATATTTGCAAACTTGTAGGCATTTAGAAATAAAAAAGCAAAAGCTGCAAAAAATTTATTCAGTGTCCTCTTCACATCTGGACAATCAGTTTAAGGCATTGTGTGAAACAAGGGGACATAAGCAAATTTCCCATCTTTAATGGCATGCACCACATTTGTCCCATCATTAGACATGATAAACCAATGAGAAAAAGAAAGCAAGGGGTAAAACCACTCTTTGTCATGCAGCTTCTCTTACACATTCACTGCAGGGATTTTTCAAAGCTGCACATGTGCCGACGGACACTGGCTGGTGGGCGAGAACTCTGGCTGCCTCTTCCTGAAGATTGAAAAGAAAAAGACACCCAGTGAGTGGTTATACACATGTGCACACATGGTGGCTATACCACTCAATAGGTGCCTGTCCCTGACCTATGTCTGTGGGCTTTCCCGTCTTTTCGCCTCTTGTCGCCTCAACTTCCATATAGATTTCTTGTGGAAGAAGAAAGAGCCAAAGCAGTTGGCTCCAGCACAGTACTGTTTAAAATAGGTTTTCATGATGTTCATTCTGCTTCCTGTGCTGAGCCTTGATGCACTTTACACACCAGATGGCAAGGACTGCTGTGCATCTAGCTGTCAGAGGAACTTCGCCCCTGGTATTCTCAACATAGGATGAAATGATGAAATAGGAGCATCTGCCTTTCATGTCTTCTTTACAAAAGCATCACCAAAAGTTTTTGTTGGTGGAGTTTTTAATATACACTCAGCTGCTGCTTTTTTTCTTTGTCTTTATTCCCCTAATCTGTTTTTCTAAATGTTTCTTTTACTTTTGGAGCTCTGGCTGAACAGTCACTAGCTTTCATTATATGTGATTTCACTGTTGTGCTTCTCCTTTTTTCAAGGAACCATTGGGCTTATTGAGGTAGACACAAAATGAATAGTCTCCTAAGTGCTCTATCTGCAATGGTAATTCAATACAGAATTGCAGATTGCAGTTTTGGCCATTAATATAGGACAATTTCCACTTCATTTTTCTTTTCTTCCTTGCCCTATCAAGCAGATGCAAACTCTCATTTGTCTTCCCCAGTATCAATAAAAATAATATACACACACACGCGTAGTTTGACAAAAGTCTCAGGTACTTTTGCACATGGAATGTATCAATGAATTTCTGCAAAAAAAAAAATCATCATTGTATTGCAAATAAAATGCAAATCGAAATTCAGCATTTCTCCCAATCAAACAATCATAGTGCATGCTTGCCAGACTTCTTTTTATCTGAAAACAACAGATTCATGGATGGTATGTGCATGTACCACATACTCAGTACATGAGCCAAACAAGCCATTCCTCTCACCACACACTAAAGCACGGGAGCACAGTGTGATGTCCACAGAACACATGCATACCCGTTTTGGAGCGGTAGGTGCCTTGAGATGACTTCTGAACTATTATGAATAAAACACAAATAAGACATTCTGCTGAGCAATTTTGCCAACCTACTCACTATGAAATCTCTAGAAAAAAATAAATTCCTCACCAGGTGTAATGAGATCTCTCAGATTTGAAAATTTAAAAGTGATCATGATCAGGAATTTAGCTACCGTGTTCTCTCCTCCACCATATTAAAGTTACAGGGGTTATTAAGCTTCTGATTAAACAGAATATTCAACATTTCTACAGTCTTTCAGTTTTCTTAATAAATTGAGAGAATAAGAGCTTTCTACTTCCTGTGGTTTTTGTTCAGTAGCATCAACTCATCACGGAGTTGATTATCTGAGAGAATAATCCAGATGTAAATGCATTACACACACTTGTAGTACTGTACACACAGCTGAGGGCACACAGTCCCAGAGAGCCCTCCTTAGGGACCCTGGAAAAGGTGGAAGACTTTTGTTTCAGAGCTCTGCTTGGAACTTGCATCTTTCTGAGTCGACAGTCTTTGCCAGCCATCATTCCTCAGCTGCTGTGGTTTGCTGTGACTTATGGCTGACTTAGCTGCACCCCCTCTGTATTTCTTCTTATTCATATGTATTCCTGGAGTGAGTTCAGAGCATTTTGCTCTCCAGGTTTTGGGCATTTGTAGGTCTTGTTATGAAATCCTCCTAAGTGAAAGAAAGAAAGAAGCCTGCTTCCTCAAGCAGTTCAAAATGCCTCAAAACATGTTCAAAATACAGTAAACTGTTCTCTTACTGTGACTGCAGTTGTGCTCCTCGGCCAAAATCAGACATAGATCTTACATGTAATAGAGTATGCAACCTCCAAATGCCTGGCCAGGTTTGCATTCTGGAAGAGGTTGTTGTTAAAACGCTGCCAAGCTCCGTTAAAGCAGTGGGCTGCCTTTTGGTCAAGGTCAAGGGTGATCCCCACATGGTGATGCACAGCATATACACTACAGAAATCACCTCTAAATCCCAAGGTTCACGCTTCAGTAGAATTTGAATTTATAGTGAAACTTAGATTTATAGTTACGGAAAATGTAGTGCATATGTTGATTGTATTTCAGTTAATTATTTTCAGATTATCAAATCATTGTCAACTGCATAAATCATAATAAATACTTTTGATGCATTGAATTTGAAGTATCCTTGTAGGCTGACTTTTATCTTCCTAGTACTACATGCTAATACTGCAGAGCTGTGATTCAGAATTAATGCCTAGATCTCCATACCTTTCCTTTTTTTCTTTTATTTTTAATGATGACAGTGTATCCTCTCTTTCTCCCAGCCTTGCAGGCAGTAATGGCACTTCACATACATTGGTTATAAAAAAATTAGATACTTTGCACATCTTTACAATATGAGGATTAATGAGTCATTTTTGGGGCAGTCTTCTCAAGGGTAATTCCTTCTGAGTGGTTATTTGTATCCTGAGCCCAGAGGCAGGATGGATCTTCTGTGCATTTGAACGAGGAGCTGGCATACCGTCATGAAAGTGTATGAGTTGCTTTATAATGAACCCCTGGGTGCAATAACAGGGAGTCTAGCAGAGGAAGCAGGGTGGCAGTGCAGAGGGTTCCTGAAAGAAGTAGATTAATTGCTTTACTTTATGTTCTTTGAAGCAGAAAAATGCTTCTAGCTAGTCATTCAGAACAGGGTAGGTAACAAGCCTGTTGAAATCTGCAGTGAGGAATATAAAGGATCCGAGGGAAGAGTCACTCTTGCCACTATTTTTTCTCTTAAGTGTAAATGAATCATCCCACGAGGCAAACAGCTGTGTCAGGATTATAGGAAGTGTAAATTGCTACCTGCAATGTTTTATATGTGAACAGCTGTGAAACTAGAAGTATTCACCTTCTGCTATGGAATTATTCTCTCTGCTCAATCAGACTCCCCAAACAGACACAAACTGAATAAAACTGTCTGGTGTTCAACAAAACCGAAGCACAGTACATTGTGTTACTTATCATTTGAAGTCATGGTCAGAGATCCTCCTCACTAGATGTAGTCCGAGCTGTAAAAAAATTTTTCACATTCCCCACAGTGAAAAAACTACAGGATAGCACATCCCCAGATTTTGTGCAATCTCATTCGAAACAACTCACCATCAATAACATTAGGAAGAAAGCAAAGCGGGGAGGATATTCGAGAGAAGTGATGATGGCATCATGCCGATACTTAAGTGATAGCCCTGAATCAACTCCTCAGTTTAAGAGCTTATGTATAACCCCTAACTTTCATACAGGAAAGGAGAAGCCTTGTACCATGTGCTCTTGGCACACTGTCTCACATTCAAGAGCAGCTCCTGCTCCAGCACTCAGACTGGTTGTCCTCCGCGCTCCTAAGGAACAGCTTAGCAGAACCACAAACTCTCTGGCCTGCTTTTCACCTCCTCAGCCCTCACCCCCTGCAAGGTGACTGGGAAGGTAAGCACACCTCATGTGTAGAACCAGACCAGTAAAGTGTTCAACTAAACACTCATCCCAAATCCTTCTGCCTCTCCAATTCTAGCATCTTCCTAGGAAGAAGCATGTTCCTCTTTGGATGTGTGTGTCCTTGAAAGGTCAGGTTTTATGTGCAGTTGTCATGGCTGGATCAAAAGATATCTACATAAAAAGAAGCAAGGCCATGTCGTTTTCCTGTAGGATGAGGAGCTGAATTTTCAATATCTTTCATATGAGCCAGGATCTGATAGAAGAATTCTAAGCCAATAGATGAAGTTGGGAAGATGGACAGATTCTTGGTACAAATTAATTTTTAAAACACAAGTCCTGAATTCCAGTCTAAGTGATAGCTGGAAATAATTGCTTTGCATTTTAAAGTAATTATGCTAATCAATGGCACAGCAATAGGTTTTGGAGAGAAAGAAATCATTAAGAGCTGTGGTGCAAAGAGCAGTACAAGTAGGAGGGAGGCTATAGGGTCATTCACCCTGTCTCAGCAGAGTGAGGCATATGGATAACTATCACTCACAGAGCACTGAGGAGTAGGAGGGATTTCATGGCACACCCTCTCCATCGAGGTGTGAACATCTGCCGAAGAGGACAGAAGGGTCAAGGACACCAAGGAGAACACAGTCCCAGAAGGATGCCCAGAAAGGCCTGGCACTGAGCTGCATGGTGAAGATGGAGCAAAGGCTGTGTGTACTTCAGGTCACCCCAGGGCAGCAGGAGCCAGCTGTGTGCCTGGAGGAGCACTCTGGCCCTCCCCACTTGCTCCCTTCTGCTGCTCCACCTTCCCCTCTGTGTCAGCACAACCCTTGGTGCAATTGTTCAATCATCTGGCAGGGAATGACAGGGACAACTAATCTGGGTCACAACTATGCCAGAAAGAGAAAGGGAAATAAAACCCTTTCAGTTCCCAATTCGAAAAAGTTCACAGCATAGCTGTCCAGATTCTTGTCCCTGCATAAGTGAAGTGACAGCATGGGGTAAAGGAAGGCTTTGGGTGTCACTTCTGGCTTAGGGCAGCTTAAAGCATTTGTGGATTTACAGGCTATGATAGCCCAAAGCAGCTGCAGGCAAATCTCTTGGCTGTCCATGATGGTGGCAGGAGAGATTTTTGAGATAACTTATGTAACACTAAGGATTAAGGAATGTATATAGCCTTATGATTCAGAGGATATGGGAGAGTAAAGGAGGAAGGACTGCTCACTGACTGGGGAGCACAGAGATGCCTGGAGCCACACTTTGTACTCTACCGGAGCCTGTTCTGCCCAGACACAAGAGCTCCTGCTGCCCATGCACGTGAGCCCCGCTACACCCCACGCAATGCCCCCTGCATCCCATGAGGCATAAATGGACCTGCCAGCTGGGGCAAGAGAGCCCAGGCTCAGCGGGGCTAATGCCACCCATATGCCTCATCTGCTCACCGGGCACTCTCTGCGGCTGCCTGTGCTGCTGTGGCTGTGCTTTCCAGTGTAGTTCCATGTCAGTCTGCTCCAGGTAGATAATCTCTCTGTGGGGGTTTCCACAGACTCAGGGATTTGCACTTTTTTGGTTTGTGTCCTGGGTTAGTTATGTATTCTATTACCACCCACAAAAAAGCTGGATAAATTTCATAATTACACACCTGGGACTCCTTATCTCAACTGAGATAAGCACTCCAACTGACAGGAAGCACTACCCACCCTGGTTATCTGATCTCAGGTAATGGCCCATTAGCACCACCCAGCTGATTATCTGATCTCAGGTAATGGCCCATTAGCACCACCCAGCCTGACTAATTAACCTGAACCCCATCGAACCCTGGGGAGCATCTCAGAGGAGCCCAGGGCTCATCCAAGCTCATTACCAAAGCAACCAATAGAACATCGGGAAGATCCTCTTCCATTGTGAAAGTCCCCGCCCCTGGGGGAGGTGCCAGCCAAGAAACACAGCATAAAACAAGGGGTTTGGATCGGAGAAGGATACCCTTGAATCGACGGGACTCTCGACTGGACTCCTCGGAATTGGACTCAGCTACTCCACTGCCGGGACTGGGCTACCAGGCCTTCCTGCAGGACCAGTGCCTCACTGGACTGCACAGCTACCACCCTGCTCAACAGGGTGTCAGGTTGTACCGTGACTCTGTCGGTTTGTTTAAGCCAGTGTTTCTGTATTACTGCATTTATTTTAACCTTTTTTATTAAAATTGTAATTTTGACCTAAAATCTCTCAAGGTATTCTGTGTGGGGTTAATTTCCCCTGCTGGTTTACAGCAAAACCAGCACAGTTTGATTGGTTGTTTCTTGGGTATGTTGGCTGTCTGGTTAGTTAACTTGTTTGGGGGCTTTGGGATGAGAAAAATGAGTAATGTGGAATAAGTCCCAATTTCCAGACAATCGTTCCTCTGGGAGTGCAAGGCTTTCAAGCCAGCCAAAACAAGCTGAACAGAAGCATCTGAAGGTTTAGCTTGTGCCAGGAAAAGAAGTGGCCAGAACATAACTGAAAAAAAAAATTCCATTGAAGTAGAGAGGAAGACTAACAACTCTAAGTAAGAAAGAGTGATCGTTCTTGGCTCTAATACACTAGGGATAGGGAAAGATTAATAGTGTCGGGTAAAGAGAAAGAGGATATACTAACTAGAAGGTGGCTTGTAGATGGTCATTTAAACTGAACCTGTGAATCTCTGGGGCTGATCAGACTGAAGTTGCAAACACCAGCAAACAATCTACTAGTGAGGAGTTGCTATAATCAGATCAAGGGGCACTTGTTTTGATAGAGTTTAAGATCAGCTTTGACGTCTCTGGCTGTGGTGCTGCAACACAGCTGTGCTAAACTAATAATTTGCTGCTGACGGGGACAACTCTTGCCCCTGTTCCCCAAACCATGGGCATCAGGGACAGCTTCTCTTGTGCTGACTTTAATGTTTATCTGACCTTGAGATCTGGCTTAAGGGATCCAGCAGACAGTAATTCATTTTCTTTTCTTTTTTCTTCTTTGTAGGGTTAATTTTATAGAGTGGAAGAAAGCCACATCCTGCACACCACAAAAGAAGAACCACAGAGAGCAGAGAAGGGGAAACAACTTAAGAAGAGATAAACTGAAGCTGTAAGCTAGAAATGATAAATTGTCTTTAATGCAGTAACGAGAAACCTGGAGCTTTTAGTTTTCAAGTGGGTTTTAAAGTGACAAATTGTGTGATTACTTTAAGCCTGCACAATTGTTTGCTGTTTACAGTGATAATGACTTAACCTATGCTTGTCAGGTGTGAGAGGCTGAATGTCAGAGCACATATATGCTCTGAAGAATTAGTTGACTTGTTATTTCAAAATTAAATAGTCTTTAACAACTTTAATGTGGAGGCAGATGTTCTATTAATACAATATACTTTCAACCCACACTTAAAGTGTTTCTTAGAGTCCTTTGGCACAGCGGAGAACATAACTTCTCATGCTGGCCATGTTTATTAGTGACTCTTTGACTGTGCATGTTTTCTGTGTGGTGGAGTCTATTCTGCAGATACACCTTGGTCTGGAAACCCTAAAAAACATCTGGCAATGACAAATTTGCCCATTCCGTGTCCTTGGGGTACAGAGCTAAGAACAGGGAGAACAGAGGAGGATGTGGTCAGATCTCTGCTCTGAGTGTGAATAATTCTCATTGTATTTGGGACAGATCAGAAAAACAGCATTAGAAGACAAGTGAAAAAAGCATCACACCATCCTAACAAAAAAAAAAAAATCCAAGTCAAGTAGAAAGCAAAGATGGAGATTTTGGAATTCCTCACTCTTCCCTTTACAAACTCTTAAATCACCAAGAATAAAAATATAAGAAAGCAAGTTGCCCCATTACACACATCTGAGGGACAGGCATTTAGCAAAGACTACATCCAGATTTCAGACTGAGTAGTGCACCACAAGTTAGCCTCTGCTTTTCCATATCTATCATATCCATATACAGGTATTTGTAATAGAACATGTCTGAATCTGCAGGTATTTCAAGAAAAATAGGCTTCTTCAAGTGCCTGGCCATTGTGCTGTGTCCTGTCCCCACTGCTGACAGTCAGAGAGAGGTGTGCAGGTTGGAGTCTCCCAAAGGCTGGTGCCATCAGGCAGGGGTTCATGCTGCTTAGGCAGATGCAAACTGAAACTGCTTGGTTTAGTTTTCAGAGTTTAGCAAAATTCCCGTTGTCAAAAATACTCCAAGCTCTGGGAGTGCAACCTGGGGGGGAAGCTAATGTGAGCTATTCGGTAAGCTGGTGAGAAATTTTTTTTCAAATCCTTCCTAAGGATAGGGAAGAAGTGCAGGGAGCATTCCCAAATTACCATGGTGGTGTAAGTCAGGATAGTCAGGTCTTTGTGCCTTGGTGACGGCAGGCATCACCCTAACAAATTTGTTCTGAAACACATTACTGACCAACTGAGAGAGCAATTTGTGGGTTTGTTCCCAGAGCAAGTAAAATGTATGTCCCAGTGTCATCCACCAAAGGCTTTGAAGATACTTTTTCTAATGAAAGATAGAGTTTAACACTGTATAATCAAGATAAAACCCTGATTTAATTTCTAAGAGGGTGGAAAACCACACCTGCCTACATTCCCTTAACAGAGACAGACCATCCCCTCTCTCTGGGGGTAGGATTCGTTTGTGAATTACAGAGTCTTGCTAAAAATCAGATGCTCTGTCAGCATGTGATCATAGCATCTGCAGTTTGTCTTGCAGTGTTTTGTTTTTTGAGGCATCCCTGAGCTCATCACAAGTAGAGATAAGCTTGGTGGACAAGCCAGAATGCAAAATGTCTTTCACATCAGAGAAAGGTAAGACATCCAAGAGTGTTGTCCTGTTCTTGGATTCTTATCTGCCTCATGTATCCCTAAGCAGGGAAAAGGATTAAATAAATTAGCCGTAGTTCTGCATTTCACATTAGTAACTTTGCACTGAATTCCTGGGATGAATCAAAAGTATTTTTCAGACATCTTAATTTAAAGAAAAAACCAAACTCCAGTATTAACTGCATATAAATGTGTATAATACTTGTGCTGTTTTATAGTCTTGTCCTTAAATAAAGAATATCAGAGACCCACATGATATCCTTCAGTACCCAAATATTTTCATCTCTAAAGTAGCTCAAAAATGTAGGAGATCACAAGGTGGCTCAGAGACTCCTGCAGAATAAATGCTTGCAGAATATCCTGGACGTTTATTCTAGCAAGTATTTGTACATGAATTATCATGTGTTCATGAAATGTCACAGCTCTGTTTGCTTCTGCTGCTGGGAGGTGAACAACAGTGGAATGGCTGAAACATCACACTTTAGGAATAGGAAGCAGGTAAATTGCATTCTTGACTTAAAAATTGTTCAAGTAGCCTCTAGAAGACTTGTATTTTAGTTCTGTGTTCCATTTCCACTTCATATTTCAGGACACCACACACACACACAACATGGGTTGGGGGGTTGGTTTTCTCCTAAGGATGTGCTTATGAGAGTTGGAATCTGACTTCTGTATGTGATATAGAGAAATATCCAGGGTTTTAGGTGCTTCATTGGATGTAACCTTCAACACCTATTTATTTATCTGACACTCTTAAAAGGTGAAGTTTTCTTCCTTATTTTTCTCACAGAGATAATTCTAAGCAAAACAATGTCAGAGTATAGTGCTAAGCAGATAAACAACACTTGCTTATCCCTACATGTGAACCCAATTATTTGTATCACTCCAATTATTTGTATCACTCACTATTGAGCTGGTGGACTTTTGCGGCATCCTAACTGGATATGAATAATGTATACAAATTCCAGAATACAAGGAAATGTAATAACTGATCCAGTCAAGCAAGAAATTAAATTACAAGTGGTGTCCTTATTCCTGTGGTTTATGCCAAGAAAGATACTAGCTTTCCCCAGGATTTCTGTAGTACTGCTTTTGCTTCCCCCCCAGTCAGGAAGCAGAGATTATGGTACATAACTGTAAAGCTCCCCTCTGATGTGACTGTGTATCTATTTGCCACTGTGCTTAAGTATTGAGATTCATTATACAAAGCTGCCTGGTGCTACAGCAGTGCCCCTAAGCAAAACAACATTTTGTGATTCAGCAGCTTGAGAGCTGCAAAACAAGAGAAGGAGCTGTAACGTGAAGTTCTCTGGCAGTCCTTCGGCAAGAACCAGGCTGGACTCAGAGACCATGCCTTAGATTTATGTCCTGTCAAAATCTCCTGGGAGGACAAAGTTGTGACTATCCATGAAAAGAAAATGGCAAAACTGCCCTGGACTGAGAACTTCTGAGAAAAGGAGGAAATTGAATAAAACCTTACACAAGAGCCTCTCATCTAAAGGGACCATGCAAATAAAATGTGGCTCTGACTGGTGATAAAGAAGTCTGGATGGGAGCCCAGGGTGCAAGCCATCTATCCTATAAACTTATTCAATGTAACCTGGGTTTTGTCTGAGGGGGGAATTATCCCCACTGCTCTAACTGGGAGGCCCTGCAGAACACCATAATTTTTCTAGGTATTTTCTCTTAAATGTAGTCTCAGGCAGCCTCTGTTTGGCCATGGAAGCAAACCCAGAGGAGTAAGCCTAAACTGCCAGACCTCTTGGTTTGTGCTTGATCACAAACATCCCAGTTACAGTGTGTATCTGTCCCTGCTTCTTCTCCTCATCTTGCCTTAGGAGTGATGTGATCAGTTTTGCATGTGCTGGGACTCCTTTTAGCTGGTATCGTTTGCAAGGAAAACATGCAGTGCCTTATGCAGCTATGCCCCTTATTTCTCATTAGAAGGATGAAAAAACCCTCTATCTGGTTATTTTGCACATATACACACAGATAGACAATTTGGTATATAATTTGATATACACATATGCCATGCCTGTTTTTTAAATAAATATGATTTTTGTAGCTATTTAAATGAGAAAGTATGTAAGTGTGGAAGTGATATTTCAGAGTCTTTTATCACCTACTCTGTATTTTTTTTTTGGTGTATGGGCCAGAATTACATTATATGTACATCACAATCAAATGCAAATTCGAGGCTATGGAAGACAATATTAGATGTAATTACATAGCTCAAATTTAATAGACAATCGTGCAGCAGGGCTAGAAGAGATTGTTATTGGATTGTTAAGTTTCAGGCTTCCCCCTTATTTTGTGTTTCTTCCCAGTTCTTGAACATCAGTTCTAAGAGTCCCTTTGGAACCATGTAACTGTCTTCTGGGAGTTTTAAATATTCACTTAAATCAATATACTGACAAGGATTGAACAGCGTGACTGAGTTTGTTGTATTTTCTTATAAGAAATTCACATCACATCCACAAGAGAACTGGGTAAGAGCTGTTACATGTCACAGTGCTATGCATCTACAAAATTATTAATGATTTAAGACCAGTAAACAGCCCAGCAAAGCCAGCATATATACCAGCTGCTAAGAGAGAGATGTTTGGCATTAACACCTTCAGCTATCCTTTGTGAGTGTGCAAGAGGCTTGCCCAAAAAGGCACTGCAACCTCACAAAAGGGTGAAGGACTACACTGAATACAGAAGCTGCGTAAATGCCAGGGAGGGCTGCAATAGGGAGATGAATCAGGCCAGACCAGGGTGCCACCTGCCTTCCCTGTGACAGCTGTATCACCAGGGAGCCATTCTGGAGCTGCCACATCTGCATCCACACTGTGAAGGAAGCAGACTCCTCCATTATATGCCCTGGGTGTTTTGCAAGGGTGAACCAAATGCCCAGTGGTTTTGGAGCCCCATGTCCTGATGGGGAGCTAGGAGCCTCAAAGCTGTGGACCAGCAGAGCACCTTGCGCCCCATGGTGCCACTGCGCTACAGAGTCAGCCCCAAAAACAGGGCATGGGTGTCAACATTTTATTGCTAGCTTAATGGAGAGATCAGATATACACCAACAAATGACTTACATAAACAACCTAATCTGTCATCTACCATTTTCCGACTTTTTTTTTTTTTAATCTTTGTATAATTTCCCACTTCCAGAAGCTTACATCCTTTCTGCTGCTTCAAAATTCTCTTCCATAATATGCCATTCCCCTCTGGGGTAAGCCTCAGTAGGGTGGCTCTGCAGACCAAGCAGGTTTAAGGGTCTTCTTGAAAGTACCTTGGAATGTGGTATTTTCCAAGCTCTGTAATGGTGAAAATAAAGGGCTGTCTTATTGTGTCTGCAATACTACTGCAGGACGTGAGAAGTTTACCCACAGCTTCAATTTTCTAAATTGCAAAGCAAGCTAGTCTACCATTTCCTATTAGATTCAGCAATCATCTTTATGCTGGTTTGGTACTGCTGTAAGGAGGTAAAACTACACGAGACAGTAATCTGTATAACAAGCATTTAAAGATAATCCTTGTATGCTGCAGGCTGGGTGACACACTTCAGGACCAAAGAAAACACTTCTCACATTGGGCTTATATCCTGAAGCACAGAGTTTAATATATTCTCTTTTATAGGAGAAGGTACAATGATGACCGGTTATTATAAATCCTCCTTGCACTTTCCACTAAATTTACTTGTTTCAGATGTTTTGATGCATTTCAGACAGACAGAGGGAAATATTTCCTGTGTGACTCTGCCAGGTTGAGATAGATTCGTTTGGTTTGATTTCACACACTTAAGCCTGCAGAGATAAGGACAAAAAGCATTGTTTTACTTACATCAAAAGTATTTTCATATCTTCTGTTCACACTTTTCTCCCTCTCCTCTTGCCTCCAAAACCTCTGCTTAAAGATAGAATATTGACTGCACAGAGTAATAACAGTGCGAAGACGAAGTACTCCTGAGCATCTTTTCCTATGACAGGGCGGTCAGGTTGGATCTAGTGAGAGGCTGTAAAAGATCTACATTTGAACTGCAACTGAACATGCTGAACATTGACTCTCTGTTTCTGGAAGCTCCAACTCTTGCTACCTGCACTGTGCATTTGCCTCCTCCCACCACCACAAAAACCAGTGAAACAAAATGTCCTGCCATCTGGACATACTTTTGCTAAGATTCCCCTCACTGTGTGTCTGTGGGAGGCTTTGAAAATGAAGGACCCGAAGAGCCCAAAAGCCTTTGTGAACTGTGAGTGGCCAAGGGAAATCCCAGAAAAGCATGGCTTGTCAGTGCAGCTTCCTCAGGATGAAATGGCAACTCAGCAAGTCAGTTTAAAGAGAAACAGTAACTTAAGAATACCTGGAGATAATTTTCTAACTCACAAGATGAAAAAGCAGGTGTTTCCCTAAGCCATGCTAAAGGAACAGAGGTTACTGAGAACCCTGATTCCCGGTTAAGAAACTGTATGTAGGGATCCAGCACAAAGGGAGAAAGGACAAAGTGAAACAGTGAGAAGTTACTAGGGAATGTTGTGTTGTCTGGAACTTCTTATTGGAATAAAATAAAGCAAATCTGAGAGATGTGTGGGCCAGGTGACAGCCTGGACACTGCTTAGAGCAGATTCCTGTGATAGCAGTCTAGAGGCATGGACTGCCAAAACATGTTAAAAAGATAAATTACATTGGAAGTACTTTAAATCAGCTATTCATTTCTGAGGGCAGACAGCTGGATGAAAAATAATTGAATGCAAATATATTAAAATTATAAGGGGAAAGCAGGTGGCCTACACATTAATGTGGATTCCTGGCCCTTTAGTGAGTCTTGCTAGTTGACCTTCCTATCAATTCAGATTTTGCTACACAGTGTGTATTGACAACTAAATCCTTACTTACTCTGATACAAAATGCACTAAAATGGTGTCCTGACCTGGGGTCTCAGCCATAAATTTAAAATCATTTATATGCAAAGACTGAGGGAGCACATAGGCACCACTGTCAAACCTGGAGCTAATTACCAGATAGCTCAGTTACACAATGAATTTTCTCCCTGCAGTCACTCCTGCAGCACTGATCCTTTTCATGCTGCTGCAGCCCGCAAGAAGCATGGGAGAAGAGGTGAGCCTTGCTGTGTGGCTCAAACTCTATTTGAATTGTGTGTATACTACAAAAAAGCAACACAACAGACCTGCAGGCTGCAGACCTGATTTCAGTCTCCTGCACATTGAGTAGGGTACATTTGAAGCAGTGGATGGAGAAGGTATTTCCTGAACCCTCATCAGAATCAGCATCTTAAGTGTCACTGGCTATTTTTTTCTGTAGGTCGTACAGAAAGGGGCATTGCTTCCTCAGGGAAGTGATCATACAGGCGCTGTACAGGCGTGCTTCTCCTTGAACTCATTGACCCTCATAGACCAAAATAACATTTGTGGCCAAGAACAAGGCTAAATATAACAGCAAGATCCATATACAAAAGTTTCAATCTCACAGCTGGAAAAAATAAAAAACAGATTCAAAAGGCTCTCCTAACAAATGCTGCTATGTCATCATCCTGTAACAACCAGGATTTTGTAATACTATCAAGCAGCAAACCAACAATAAATGTCCCCACAAAGCCTCAATACAAGTAGCAGACATCACTCTGTCTTCATCTCTCCTGATGGAGCTGCTCTATTTTTTATACATATTTAAGTATTCATTTGACAAGAGGGAAAGACTGACGGTTGCTTGGTACGGAAGATGCTCACGAGGGATCTCTCAGACCCAGATTCAAGCTCTCTCCCAGAATAATACAAAGTATTTCTCTAGGGTTTGCATTAAGATGGTTTTTCTCTGTTCCAAAACACTGCTGGACAAGAACATAGAGAAAGGAGGCTTGCCCTGAGACGGTGCGTGGTCCGGTTACAGAGTGTCCACCTGGGAAGTGAAGGGGATGCTTTTAACCTAAGTGAGTGCTTTGACTGCTGGGTAAGATTCCCTTATGCTTTCCCAATGTCTTCCTCTTTTCATGGGAAAAAATAAAGTCCCCCTGCCCCAGGAAAAATCCCTACCAGCAAAGCCCAACTCTATGAAACATTTTGAGAGACCAGAATTTTCTGATGGAAAACATACATATTGCACTGGAAAGTTCCCAACCAGCTCACTGAACACAATGCTGGCTCTAATGGCTCATAGTTTAATTCAACCAAAGTAAGAGAGGGTTCAAATTCTTAAGACTGCACGTAGCATCTTCAGAGTGCAACAGATCAGTAAAGGCAGTGTGCTTTGCTATTTAAGTGAAGACCAGTGTTACTAAACAATTTATTTTCACTGAAACTGTCCCAGCAATGCAGCTGCGACAGACATTTTTCAAGAAGCCTTTTCTGCCTCTATACCAGCACCAGAGGTAGCTGAAACTTTTGAATTGATTAATAGATCCTGTGTTAATAAACTTCTCTGGTTAATTCTTTTGCTCTACTTTAGAAAGGAGAAAGGAAGAGTGGCTTGGCTTGCTCTAGTCCCCAAGCTGTACTAGTTAAACTAGCAGCACAACATTGCATGAAAGTGCTTTATGAAGGCTTATATAAGTTTGATTTGCCCTTGTAAATGTAAACTACTTTCCATTTTTAAAACTAATTCAATTTAACCCTGTATCTCCACACCAGTTTAATTTAGACGGATGCCACTTTTCTGTTCAGGAGTTGGAATTCACTGGATTAAGCAGAGAAGAGGTCTGATACAGACAGGAAAAGAGATGAAAATTGAAAAGCAGGAAAAGAAGGGCAAACTAGGAAGAGAGAGAAGGCATAACAAGAAAATAGATGAAAAGCTGAAAGTAAATCTTTTGATCGGAACTGCTGGCCACTTATAGACAGAAAAATGTGACCACAGGGAGGGACTATCGAAGAACCTAGAATCAGAGCAGGGATTAGAATTGCTGAAAACATGCAAATAAATCCCAGGTTTTGATAGGGAATTAAAACAAACAAACCAACCAACTAAACCAACCAACGAACCAACCAACCAAAGAAAATGAAACAAACCCAACAACATCAACAAACAAAACAAAAACCAAACCCATAGAAAATCAGTCTGGGGGGTCATTCCTGTGGGCATTGAGCATGTACCAGTAGTTTTAAGTCTTGTCTCAGGAAGTACCTGCCTACATATTTGTGTTATCTAGGTGCTTCAAAGGATCCAGCAAATTCTACTTTTCCCTTCTTGCTTTCCACAGTGACTCACATGTCTTTTATCTGTGGTGTTACAATGTCCTCAGAAGCTTTGCAATGGACTCGGCTAGGAGCTAAAAAACCCCTCCAAAGCTCAGAAATTACTTTTTGTTTTGCGTTGTGACTTTATTTCCAAAGCTTCATATTTGTCTATTGAACTTCTTTTGGTTCTTCATGCCCATGTATAGAGAGGTGCGCTGTCATTTTCCATTGGCAGTCCTAGCGTGCCTCTGCACCTGTGCTGGTTTGGGTGAAAAACATGCAGTAACTGCACAAGAAGTTTAGGTCAGAGGTGGGAATTTGGCTGTATAAAAGATGTGGATGCTTAACCTGAGAAAAAAAGGCATATTAACTAGGTATTGAGCTTTTAGTTTAGAAAAGCAACTTAAAACTCTGTAGAGGTCAAGAAAATCTTACTCAAATTATGTAACAAACCAATTGATAAAAAGCTCAGGGAAGCCCCGTTGTGTCTTAAAGCTGACAATGATGAGGGGGAAGCTCATCTTTTGAACAGGATGAGGTATTCTCTCATATTAAGAACTGTATTCTAAGTATACTGCATTCAGATCTTTTAAATTACCCTTTTTTTTTTGGTAAAAGTAGAAGAAGAGGAAGCAGAACAAAGAATTAGTTATTAAGTTTCTCATGATCTAAAATAGTCAAAAGTCCTTTTTTTTTTGACAGATATCATCTTCAAGAAACCAACCATGTTATCCAGAGACTATACTGCAGGGACACCACAGTAGTTTCTTACAGACATCTGAGTCCCCATACAACTACCATAAAGTCAGAGGAAGGTGGATCAGGATCCATCTTTGTATAGAATTCAAACTCTTGAGCTACAGAGATTTTTGGCCATGTCCCTGCATGTGGGGGTTCCTAGGGCTGCTTGCCACTCCCTGCTCTCTATCTCACTGAGGAGTTGGCAGTCTTATTGTGGCCTCTGTGGCACACTGAGCTATATTTTTGGGTCAGTTATGTCTCCATTCCCTTCCCTTCTGACCCCCTGTCTAGCAAAAAAATAAAATGTATTGAAGTAGCATAAAGACAAAATTGATCACAGCATGGGTCTTCTACAATATTACCTCCATCACCAGGACAGATGGAAATACTTCTTATGCAAACTGAATCAAAACCAACTTGAATGACTCAGAGAAACCTACAAATTCCAAAAATCTGGACATTAACTGAATTTTAATTCTATTGGGAAGCTCAGAAATGTAGATTTCATTGGTGCTTTATTATTTTTATTTGTTTTTAATTGGGCCAAAAATTGTCTAAGCTCATGTCTAGCCCTATGGTGCTTCTTTAAAGATTAAAAAGCAATAAGATAATAAAGAATGCAAATTTTCGGACAGCTCCTTACAGGGAGATGCTGTTTGAAATAACAATTCTCTCTCCCGCTCTGCTGCATCTGGGTTGCTTTTAATTATTAGCAAGGAAAATAACAGGTTCAATAGATGTGGATGCAGGTTCATTTTCATGATCAGTTGACTTCTGCAACTTTCACACCAACACTGAGTTTGAGAACAAGAAGAAATTTACACGAATGATGAGTAAGAGTATTGCTCATAATTCTGAATATTAAATAGAGCATAGGGATAGTATGGAGGGTGCTTTTGAATCACAATCATGAGGACTGTCACAAAACACTACCTTAAAAACTAATGTTCAACCCTCAGCTTTCACACACATTCCAGTGGCCTTAGGCAAGTACGTGTGATTCACAACCACTCAGACATGGATCTCTTTTCTGATAGGCTCCCTCGGTTTGAACATAGTGCATAGACAGATCCCTGTCACATGCCCAGAGAGATGGAAGAAGCTGCAAATGGAGCTTGGTTACTCTGCCACTGCCTGACCTGCCCCAGTGGTAGAGGGAGTTGTGCACAGGGCTGTCTTCAGAGCAGGAGAGCAGATGATAAGCAACATGTCAATATCCATCTTAGAAAGAGGCTTAGAACTAAAGGGTCATTTCCACCTTCTCTCCTACGTGTGAGATGAAAATCTGTTACGTACCTTACTATGCAGAAGACTATAGTCAACCAAGAGAGGATGGCAAAGAGAGGGACATATACAGATAGATGTGCACCTGTAGTCAGTCCACTTACTTTGGATTTCCAGCCCCTGGCTTCTTTCTCCGGAATATGTTGAGGAAAGTGTTGGACTTGCAAGGTGCCTTGCCATCCCCGACATGCATACGCACCACATCTGAGGTGGTGAAGGCACTGCGGACGTTCCTCTCAGGCTTGGCTATAATGATGTACATCTTAGGAGTGAACATGCACCCCAGAGCCACTGTCACACTCAGGCTCACTGCAAAACAGGTGGTGATGATCTTGTAGTTGCTCCCGAAATAGATAGGCACGAAGGCCAGCCAGATGATACAAGTGGTGTACATGGTGAAAGCAATGTACTTGGCCTCATTGAAGTTGGCAGGCACATTGCGAGTCTTGAAGGCATAGTATGTGCAGCTCATGATGAGGAGTCCATTGTAGCCCACAGGAGCCACGACGCCTAGGTTGCTGGTGTTGCAGATCAGGTAAACTTCCTTAATGCTGGGGTAGGAGAGGATGGGCATGGGGGGCTCCAGGATGATCAGCGTGATCACCAGCGTCAGCTGCACGCTGATCAGAATGGAGGCAATGACCACCTGGGCCCAGGCGCTCATGAACCGGGGCTTGCGGGTGCAGATCTTCTTTTTGCTGCCCGCCAGGATGCGCGCGATGCGGTTGGTTTTGGTCACCAGGGCAGAATAGCACATGGCGGAGGAGAGGCCCACCAGAAGGCGCTGGAGGTAGCAGGATGTCGTGGTCGGTTTAGCTATAAGAGTGAAAGGGCAGACGTAACCCAGAAAAATGCCAGCAAGGATAATATAGCAGAGTTCACGGCTGGAGGACTTGACAACAGGGGTGTCTCTGTAGAGCACAAAGATAAGGGTGACAAACATGGTGACCAGGATCCCCAGGCAGGAAAAGACCACAGCCACAATAGACTCTATATTGCTCCACTGGAGGTACTTTACAGGGATGGGTTCACAGCCTGCAGTGTACAGAAGAGAAACAGAGTGTTAGAAAGGCAGCTCCTTGAAGAATTTTTTCCTGTAGTCCCAATATAATCCAAACATTAGCACATGTCTAGGTGCCATGGATTATTAAAACCATTTTACAAAGGAGAGAACTGCAGCATGGAAAAGTTTGGATGAAATAGATTCAAAAAACAGCCATCAGTTTTGGGTGTCTCAAACATTTTCTCATGCTGCTACAACAGGAAATTAGATTTGGAAATACCTGCTTTTGGAGATACCTGCTTACAAGCGCAGCATATCAAAGGCACAGCTGGGAACAGAACTCAGATCAACTCAGCACCATCCCTTCATTTCAACAGGGAAAGGATTGTTGCAAATCAGAATGGGTAGTTTGTTGACCTGCTCAGATTAACTTATTTAATCATTACCACAATCACTATAGTTTGATCTACTAGATTTTTATGAAAATGATTTTATAAATAATATAAATTTATCAGACATCTATTGACAGAAAAATGGTAATAAATCCAAAATTTTAATGGAACTATATCAGACATACTGTACCTTCTTAGTATATTTCTGCTTTTTTTTTTTTCTCTTAACATTACCTTATTCTTATTTTGTCAAACCCTCTGCTCATTGTTTTTCCAACAAATAATGTGATTTAATTCTCTCAGAAAAGTCAAACCCACAGAATATGCATGCCTTCCAGAAATAACTGGAAAGGCTCTCCTTTCTGACTAGTACAGACATGCAAACACAGGTATCTGTAAAGATGGTACTTAAATGCTCTCTCCCACGCTCAAGTTTAAGGAGTCTCTGGATATCTTCCTCACTGCGCTGAAGTAGTAATACCAGCAACAAACATTACAGAGAAAATAAAATCCTTTGTGTTAATAAGACGTTATGGTTGTTAAGCTGTTACTGAAAACCTTCATGCTGGCATTTTCTAATTTCTGTTCTTGACTTAATAGTTCCAAAATTATTTTAACATGTCTCTTTATCCCAAGGGAAGTATCCATGGCCTCTTCTATGTCTTGTTTCTGTCCTCCTCCAGTTTCACTTGGACCCAGCTCACCTTTTCTGCCTTTCCGCCACCTTTCAACTGTCTTTCAGTCCTTCACCATCCCTGTCTCTGTTCCCCTTCTAGTTCAGTTTTTTGCCTAGCCACCTCTGCACACAGATGACTTCATTACAAACTGCTGGTCCAGCTTTTCTCATCCTGGACTGGCTGCTCATAAACTCTGCCTGTCTGAGTTGTTGGACCTGGCTGAAAAGAAGGGGGAAAAGCTGGTGATGTCAGCAAGCTTGTGAGAGAGGCATTTTTTTCCTCTCGGTTTTCCTGCTAAATCTTAACAAGGGGCCCGATATTGTGATGGGCAAGAGTCCTGCTCAGGCCCTTCCTCCTCAGTATGGAGTGTATCTGCAGAAACCATCTATGAACCAAAAGCTTCTGAGTTTCACAGTTTTGCTTAATTTATATGCATCTTCTATGGGGTGACACAAAACTACCAATGGATACCTCTACTGTAATGTAAAGTCCTTCTTTCCAAATAATAGAAAAGTAAGCAGAGGTATGGATCAGGGTTGAACAGTTTTACTGTAACCTCGTTTTGAGAAACAGAAGGAGAAAAAATATTTTTTGTTGAAATTAAAAAAAAAAAATCAGCCCAAGGCAAAGTCCTGACATGAAAAATTTCTGCTTGAACTTTTAATGTCTGCCAATGTCATATGAACTGAAAGAAGGTCTTATAATTCTGTACGCTTTGTCTCTAAGAATACCGGGCTGACTTAACTACAGGTATTGTTGTTACACATGCTGTAACATCAAAAACAATAGAAATTATAGCAATTGCAACTGGAGGTCTTATTTTATAGAGAGAAGGAATTATGCTTTGCTCAATTTGTCATCTGTTCAAGACTCAGATAGGTGAGGAAACTCATACTTCCAATCAGTACTTTTATGGTGAGATATAAAGGAAAAGCTCTTTATTAAAATTTTGAACCTTTGACCATTGACCTCAGCAGCCCTGACTGGAAGCTGTCTCCTTCTATGGTTTAATAAAAGACTAAGGATCAGAAGCTTCCACTCATTGATTAATACATGCAAAGCTCTTCTCAAACAAGAAGCCAGTCAGTGGTTGTTGGAAGGGTTAAGTTTCAAAATGGGCTTTAAGCTTAACAAAATCAAGACATACTCACTCTATTCCACTTTAAACTATATTTTCAGAGGCTTAGCCCAGATCCAACATGGTAGTTAAGCCTATTGTTTGCTTTAAGCTTATCCAGTGTAAGGCCTTAGAAATCTGTTTCATCAAATCAGAGTAATTCCTGTGCACCAGCAAGCCCAAGAATCACATATTGTGCAAACAATGCAAAAAGTTGCTTGTACTACTTATTATCAGCTAACAGGTGTTGATTGTTAGCACCTGTGAAGGTGGGTCATTTCCCAGCTGGGAGAAAGTGGGCTCTAGAACCCTATTGAGACTGGAGGAGGATACCTAGAGAATTGTGTACACATATAAAAAAACCAAAACAAAAAGAAAAAGCCCCCACAACAACTAACCCAAGCCTCAAAAAAAATCAGACAATTAATGGCAAAAGCTTCACAGTTAAAATTTTCTGGTAAAAAACTTTCTGGTAGTTTTCATGTACTATTTTCCCTGCATTTTAGCCATGAAGAGTTTCCAAGATCAGAAGGCTAATAAATTATTTTTTTTAATTATTATTAAATTTATAGTGCAAGGCCAGTAAGAGACTCTATTGTGTTTTCTCAGGTCATTAACATATCCCAGGTAACTGATGGCCCCAAAACCTTATGATTCTTTTCATAAGTCTATAAAACTTCCTGTTCTATCTTGTTTTATTGCTTATTTAAGATGATTTATGTAAACTGAGTTTACTAGCTTCGACATTCATTCTTCTCATATTATCTTCTGGTACTATAAAAGATATCACTTCTCTTGGCACAAGGTCTAAGGTACTGGCTTTACTGACTATAAGTCAGGTTTTCATCATCCATGGTAAGAAACCCCCTGCTGAGTGCACTTCACTCAGTTCATATTTAAGGGAAGCAATCTAGAAAAAATTGTGTACATTTAAAAAGAAAATTAAAATGTCAGGACCGTATTGCTGTGCAACAGAGACTGACTTCAAATGGAAAAAATGAGCACCTTGAAAAAAATGCCTTATGAAATGGGTTAGTATGTGCTTCACGTTTCTTAAAGGGATTAAGGATTTTAAAGCCTCCATCTGTGGTGGAAAATGAGTCTAAAACTGCATACATGTTTAGCATTTAAGATTGAAGGCAAAGGGAAAAAACAATCTGCACTGTGAGATGTTACCGTCTGTGTCTAGATGCTATGGTGACTGTCAGGGTATGAATACAACACATAAAATCAAGCTATAAAAACACATTTGATGGGAGTCCTGGCAAGAAAAGAGAATTCCAAATTAAATCATACCAGTGGTGACTCCCACAAAGTTCAAGAGCCAGAGTTTATCTAGATAAATCATCCTTTCCTAAGGATTAGGATGGCATCAGCTTCCCTTCACAGCTTTGTACTTTGCAGTATAGTTCAAGTAAATCAATTTTAAGGGTTAAAAAAGAAGGTTTTTTCTTCAATAAGACAGACTGAAGAAGCTGTGCAGGAGCAGACTGCCATTTCAATGTTCTCTAGGAAATAAGTCGATGGCTATGCTGTCATTTGGCTGGTGTTACTGTGATTTTAGAACAGCAGCAGTCCAGTCTCCTTGCTGAGAAGAAATACAAATCAGCAGGTCATCTACTGATTTCATTAAAAGTTAATAGATTGCAACATGCCCTGGAGATTTTTTCCAGCACTGATTCTTTCTTCATCTCTTTTCAGCAGTGCCTGTCATTTTGTCATGACCCCTTTTGAGCTACTTTGAGCAGCTGGTAGCACTGAACCATATTCTCTCAAGTGCACATCGATCTCTCACTAAGTTCTTGTTTTGACTTCTTTTTCATCAAAAAGTCCCCAGTTTTCTTCCCTGAAGAGTAGATACAAACAATTCTGTGAACCTCCAAGACCAACAAAACCTGGTTGTCTATGGATATCTGCTTTAAAATTAGAAGACACTGGTGTCCTAGGAGCAGGAGTTAAATACAAGCTTTTCCAATGGTTAGGACATTTATGAAGGATTCTGTGGATTTTCTGTTTTCTATTAATTAATACAAGACACTTATCTGGAATTGGGGCTCTTATGGAAGGTATTTTTCAATAACTCCTCTCCCTACAAGCCACTGATGGAAAACTTGAAGGATCTGAATGATCACTGTATCTGGAAAAAGGTTTCTGTATCCTGACAAATCTGTTTGTAGGTTCAGATGCACACCAGAGCAGGGGTGGGGCAGAGGTGGTGGGAGTGGGAGAGTGGGAGTGAGAGGTATGGGATATAGATAGTTACACACACATCTGGGACATGACCGTAACTTATTTTCCATAGAAAACCAAGATTAGCAGTGGGTCATATTTCCCAGTCTTTTGTGATTAATAGGATATTTTTAGCTGGAGAAGTGGCTAGCCTTCCCCTCTCAAAATACATCCTGTGAGAGCTCATGTGGCTTCAGTGACTAGCTTAAAGCATCTCATGGAACAATTTAGTTGAAGTCTGAGGACTTTGTCTATGTGTTAAATGTTGCAGCAACATCTAGCTGCCAGCCAGTCATGGTAAAGGACAAAGATGTGATAAGTTGCATGTTTGCTCTTCAGCTAGGTGATCAGATTGTTTCTCTGACTAGGAATGATGCCCTGCTGAATACTGGCATCCAAGATTTGCAGAGCTGATGTGGGCCAGAGGTGCCTCTAGTCTTTTACAATGATACAAAGCAAATGTTAAGGTCAGGGTGATGTGTTATAGGTATTTTTTTGGGGTAACGGTTGCTGCAAAGCCCAGAGCAGGTGTGGAGGTTGACCTTGATAGGTACAAAATAAACAGAAGGATGCCATAGCATACAACCCATCCAAAGCATATACAGAAGGGACATCAATTCTAACTCTTTCCAGCCAGCCTTTCTCAGGATTTTGTTGAAATTCCTCTTGCTGGTGGGTGCAGTGAGAATGTTCTTTATACCAGAGTCCAGTAATCAGTTACTGAATGTCCTAAAATCCCAGATAAAGTGCTGTTAATTGCATGGTAGAATGATCAGAAAGAGTATCAAGTCAATATGACAAGAATGCACTGAATTCCTGTGACAGTCACTGCTAAATTGCAGCAAATGCTGCTGAGTTCATTAGCAGTCTTAACAGCTTTATTAATGCTTGTGCTAAATGAAGGAGAGGAACAGACAGACTATAACATTTCTTCTTGGTAGAAATTTGGCTGTGTTTTTTGTCACTGCTGTTGGACTAAGCAGAACGACATAGCACTTTTCACTCACCCTAAACTGCACTGGAATGTGTGTCCAAGTATGTAACTTTAATATCTCTGCATCCTGCCATCTTACTGTCCAGCACACAGCATTTTCCTTGTGCCCTGTAGAAAGGGAATGGGTTTGGAGGGACACATCCCTACCTGTCAGGTCAGCATTCGGCCACCAGCCAAGCTCACAGGCTTTACATGTGAATTCATCCTGAACAAATTCATTCTCCTTGCAAGCAGTGCAAATCCAGCAGCAGCTCACTTCTCCTTTCCTGATCACCTGCAATGCAAAATACATCCTCGATTCTGATCCTCTATCAGACAACAAGGAAGGCCCCACCCTTCCCCCCAGCAAACAGATAAAATAAAACGTTTAAAATATGACGGGGTTCCTGAGTATGGCACATTTCAAAGAGCTAGATAACATGAATCATGATTTTATATCTACCCCTGAATATTAAAATTGGTGCTTAGGAGTTCAAGGATAACCTCTGTGGACAATTTTAATTCATTTTGGGAGAGCAGTTCCAAATTAAAAATACAAAACCATTTTTCTTTTGGTACAGAGGCATGGTGAATGTAATATTTTTAATCAAACTTGAGGCTTAACCTGCGAGGTGACTGAGGTCAGGATAAGTAGCTCAGCCCACACTTAGTATCTATTGCTTAATAAAAAGCAGTAAACAAAGTCAAAGGTTAGAACAAAGAGTGATTCACGCATGTAAATACATATAGACATGTACACAGAAGAACATTCACATACACATAAATTCCAATTTATGTGGAAGTCTCTTTGGGAGTCATTACACAAGTGTAAATAGAAGTTAAAATAAGAGCAAATTACAAAACATACTGCTAAAAGGATGCATTGGATTCTAGTAGAAAATAAAACCATTATGCAGTGACCACCTGCATGCATCAGAACAGCCCTTTTAGGGACAAATATCCCTGAAAACTTCCTTTCTTTGTGGTGAGGGCTGCTAACTGTAATGATCCAAGGCTGAAAAGGTTATTTCCTTGTCTTGACTCCTAGTTTCATTACCCTGAGGCTGAAAGAAAGATTAAGGATATCTCCAGCTCATGGGGCTCTGACAAAGACTCTGGTCTTGTTTGCCGGGAGGAGGAATCCAGCCTTCTCTTCTGGATCTTCCTATCCATCTATATGCAGAGATAAGTACAGTAGTGAAACGCAAAATGTTTGTTTTATTGAATACTGGCTTTGTGGGCTTTTTTTGTTAACGTTTCCTCCTGCGGTCTGTGGAAAGAGTCCAATAGACTTCAATGAGAGCCGAAGCTGGCATTTTGTATGCATGGTGTTTACATATACACACATACACAAACTGCACGATCTCAAAAACAGGAAAAAGATGTTTTGGAGGGTAGTAAATACCAATAATGTTTCTTCTCCAAGATTGTTGGAGTATGTCACTGTGCCTTTGCCAAATCATCAATCGCTTATTGCTTAGAGTAGCAATACAGAAATAAAAAGCTGCAAATATGCTTATTAAATGAAAATAGAAAAAAAGGTCTGCTCTAAGGAGATTTTCCTGAACGGGCTTCTTGCCATTTTAAACTTAATGCATCCATACCATTTTGATAGTGATGAAATAAGTCTTTATGTCATCCAGGCATGACAGGTGGCAAACTATTTGTAGCCTGATGCAAGTGCTGTCTGGTAAACACAGAGTGATTTCATTTCTGTTTCCAGTCGTCTTGTTGTGAACAAGAGATACAAATAGGCATGGGAGTTTTTTATTTTTTTCAACTTTTCCTTGCAGGTGTTATTGTTGGAACAAAATACTGGATTCCCATGGGTCACGATATTTTCAGGATCAGCCCCCAAGTGAATCACAGCCACTGAATGTTGAAGGCAATGACTAAGTGAAAATCATTCTCACATAAGGTGAAATTCAAATCCTGTCACACTAGAAGATTCTGCATCCCTACAAAGGGTAATTTTAGAAAACATGGGGCTGTATATGGTATCATTATAGAAAGATGGTAATCTAGGAGTCTTTCTATAATTTTGGCTTTCCTGAAGAAAAGGAAGTCCTATCCCTTGGCTTGAAAGAAGCTTGCTTGGGTTTAGGGAAAAGCACTGACTGGGAATATTCATATTTCTGTAGCAGAAAGTAAGTGTCTGAGGCGCACCTTAATCTGGCCCTTCAGGCAAGGCTCGCTGCACACCGATCGGACCATGCCACTCTTATTCATCTGGATCCTGTAGTCGTCAATGTTGAGCACACCCTCGTGCCAGGTCCCAATGAGGACATAGTCGTAGCGGTTGGGCTCTATATACTGCAGGTTCATGATGTCATACCTGCAAGGAAAAGAGAGAAAGGGAGTCACTGTCCTGCAACATAAAGGACAAAAATTTACCTTGCTCTTTTCCTTCTGCCTCTAAATATTCATGTTATCCCTTAACACCAGGGACTTGAGTTTCCCAGAGACCCTACATTCTGTAGCATTTGCAGCAGAATCACAGGAAATGTCAGCTCTGCCATACAATTGCTGATTGCCTGCCGTGCTTGCATAAAACAAGGTAAAAGGTTGTGCGTCCAGGAAGAATTGCACACCAAAGACAGCAAGATCTACTCAAGAGGCACATGTAGGCAATGTCTGGATGCTGTGTTTTCAAACCATTTTTCAATATGTCTTTAACATTTGTTTGATGTCTACATGTGTGTTGGTTGTAGCACAGGCCTTGCTGGGATCTTTTAAGCAGAAGTGCTCAAACTAACTGAACTGGTTTGCCATAAGTTAACTGTAAGCTCTAAGTTCAACTATTTATGTTACACAGCCCAGTGATTCTGTCAGGAAAAGTTAACAGCTCAGTCACAACATTTACTTCCTCACCCTAGACAAGGAGGAGAGCACTTTCCCAAGGTTAAGACAAGGGATAAATAAAAAACTGCTACAATAAACATCCAGGCTCCATCATTGTCTTCAATGTGTTGGACCTGATGTATGCACATCCCTTATTGCAATTATTCTGTTCATTCTTTTACCCAGAGGATGTGGCTTGTTTCTTAGCAGAAGATAAGCAAGAATGGAAGAATGAATATTGGAGTGCGCACAGAGAGGAAGAACCATAAAAGAGGCTGAACGTACAGCCTGGTGTCTTAAGATGAGAAGGGCTTTGTTTAATAAATGACAACAGAAAGACGATTGAGAACAAGGAATCAGCAATGGAGCTGAAAATAACAAAGCATCTTCTGTTTTCCAAGCCTTGCTCTTCTGTACGGATTGTCTCAGCCTCTGGAAGAATAAATATTTTGTTTATAATGGGCGTTGCTAATCTGTATGTGCTTTAGGAATGAAAGGTAAGGTAAGCAGAGTATGAGCCATAAATAAAACTGGTATGTTTGGTTGTGAGCAAAGAGAGACATCCATTTCTTTCTTTTCCATTTTGATGTTCAAACACAGAAAATTTCAACTCGCTCTGCACTTCACAGAGGGAAGAGGTGCTGGAATTATTCTCTAGAGTAGAGCAGAGTAATTTTCTTAACTGAGTCTTTGGGGTCTCTCTAGTTAAAGAAAATCATCTAGTTAAAGATGATTCAAAGAAATGCATATTTATGGCTGTAATTAGATCTCAGTTTTGCAAATATGCGTGCTCAGATAACGCCAGTGCCACTGCAGAGCTCCACTGAATCACATCTGAAAAGGGGTTCCTGGCACTGAGTTCAATGGAGCTCCAAGCAGGAGGCAGCTCCACTGGCTGGCAATTGGCTACTAACCAAGGTATTGCTTAGGAAAGGGATAAATTTCAAATTCATTAGCAAATAATTGCTTCTCATATCTGAGTTCTTCCAAAGGAAGAGCCTAAAAAAAAAAATTGCTGTTTTCAGGCTTGTGAGGAATCAAGATAGCAAGAAGCAGTGAGAGTAAGGCATGTCATATTGGAGACTCAACGGACAGCAGTAAAACTCAACAGAAATGTACACGCCTCTTCCTGGCAAGAAAAATGTACCTGGATTTTAGTTTGACCTTGTATTAGACTGATACAAAATCAGTTATTCTGGGCTGGAAAATAAATTCAGGAAGGGGAATAAAAGATTACTAAAACCTCATATTCCCGTAATGGAATTTTTGAGCCTGCACACATTGTTTTCATTTTTACATACATTTCATACATTACAAGGCACAGAGTGACATTAATGCAATATCAATTAAGAGTTTCTTATGTGTTCTTGTAATACTATTCCCTTTCCTATAGGTTACCTGTCAAAGAATAAAGTATGCAGACTAAAAGCTCTTGCACAATCTTGCGTATGACAAGTTGTAGTACAATGCTTGCAGCTTTGACATGCAGCTTGAATTTTAAGTGGAAAAATGTGGTCTAAAAAATAAACTTCGTATATGGAGATGTGCTGAAGTTCTTTATCCTTTCCTTCTTTTTCTTAATGAAAAATCTGTGCTTTGAGAAACAAGTTAGTGCTGGAATACCTCCTCCCACCCCTTTGCTCACGTAAGTACAGCTTTAACAATTTTGGACTGTGTCCATGCTAAAAGTTTTGATCCCAAAAGAAGTGGGTTTGACGAAAGCTGTGAAGTGATAAGAGAGTGAGGCTTCTTGGAGGCAGTTGTATTTCACACACATATGGCGGCATTAAAAGAAGCCATTAAAACACTCTGCAAGTAAGAAAATTAATCCTTTTAATATAAGAGCAAGCTCTCTGGTATAATGGGAAATGTTGTGACCCAATAGTTGGTGTCATATGAACAAGTTACTTGTAAGGCGAGCCAGAATATTAGTCAGCTCGTCACAGACACACTCTTACTCTAGTTAAACTGAGACAGCTGAAGTTGACCTTTTTCCATAGCCGTAATACCAGACTGGTAGTGATGTTTGCTGTCCTGGAAGTCAGGATGGAAAGCTGCAATGGTGAGCAATTGGACAAAACAACCACCTGTGAATCCATACTCCAAAATAAAAATGCATATTTAAAAAAAAAAAAATCATTTACATACAAGTTTGAAGGCTTTGCATAAGGCGAAATTTGATAATTTACTCAAAACATTGGAATTGGTAAAGTTGTCATGACCGCAGCCAGAACAGTTATTGGAAATTTTGAACTAAATAGACTTACGTGGTTCTAAGTCCAAGCTTAGTTAAGATGAAATGTTAGTTAGGTGAAATATTTCTCTTAGTTTGTGAACCTCAGCATTTCTCTACACATCAGAGGTCCATTGTAGGGGCTGAAAGTTCTCCTGCCTGTTGTCACAAAGTAATCTATGGTCAGAGGTCTATGCAAATTGTTTGTTCTGGAGAGGTAAAGTTCTTCATACCTGACACAAGGTAAAAGGAGGCAATTACCCTAGAATAGTCCAGAGCTAAAAATGTATCTCTGTATCTCAGAGAAGGATGTCATGTTGACTACTGCATCCTTCACACCTTCTCCAGCCATTTCTGGAAATTTGATTGTTATGATTGCTGAAGAGAAAGGAAATGGGATCTACTCAATGAAAGAAAACTGTAGCAATTTTACCAGCATGTTCTTAATGACAGTATAGTGAGCACATACAGTTGAGTTTCCAGAGTTACATCCACCTCATTTCTTCCCAGAGGCATTTGTGTCCTTCCAATAAAATTCTGCCTCATATTTCTGCATTAAAAATCTTCAAAGGAAAGATTCTTCACAGAAGAAATACACCTTTGAAAACATGCTTTTTGTTTTCTAATCTCATTTTGATAAAAGCTTGAAACCATGAATTGAGCCTGAGATAGAAAAAGAGTTGTATCTAAACAAATGGTTAAGGTTTCATGAAGCTGTAAGGCTTTCAAAATGGGGGATTATGGAACTGCCAGAGAAACATAACTACAGGCAACTCTATCTGCTCTACCGATGATGATTGCAATTAAAAGTTTGTGGGAGTCAGTTGCTCAAAAAACCTCACAGATTTTGAAAATTATGAGGAAGGTTGCTGCCTTCTATGAAGAAATATTATTCCACCTTATGATTTGTTTACATGATGTGATGACAGGATATCTAAAAACTTTATGCACATTTGCGTGACATTCTTGCACTGGCATAGAAAAGCCAAAAAACTAAGAAATTTCATAGCAGGCTGTCTTTGCTATATTTAGGTGTTGTATGTGGTGTTTATCTTTCCATTTTGCTGAGGTACAAAAGCTCTTTTGGGTATTGATACATTGCTATGGTCTGTTCACCGATCCACAAAGAGCCTTTCCACATGAAGCTGTGGAAACACTACAGCTAGTCTGAAGCTAAAGACAATTCTGTTAAACTACTTCTGGCATACAAATATCTGACAGACTGTACAGATCACATTTCACATACACATAGTCACTGTCTGATATGATATTGCCCATGTCATAAATGCCACAGATTGATCCAAGAATTACAGAGTGAATAACAAAAAAAGGTTAATTGATTTTCCTTGCCCAAACTTGCTAGCTCCAGCTGTGAATATATAAATGAGGAAAAACAACAGAAAAACCCCCTACCTAAAACAACCTATCAAATTCTAAGTAGGCCAGGGAATCAAAAAAAATGAACCTTGCTATAGACCAAGATGATGGATGGAATAAATTCTATCATTGTGGCATACTCAGAGAAATATCCTGATATAAATTCTCTTATATTTTGAATTCAGGAACCGTTCGATCTAATTCTATGCTTGGTACTGATGAGAGTTGTGAAAATGCTCTTGGGTGACACAATAATAAATAAGAATTGGGCTAAAATTGGAAAATTACATCTAAACATCAAACCAAATAGCTAACAGACAGAAAATGCAGCATATGCAAAGCTGGAGTAATGCTTTTACGGACATAAATAGTGCGTAAAAAGCATAAAGCTACCCTAAGCAGTAATTTCTCTGTATTATCTAAATTATATGTGCAAAGACTTGATTTATGCATTTGTGTCGATGTGTTCAAGTGTAAGGGAATTGCTTGCCTCTGCTTTCAAAGCCTGGCCTAACTGATCTGTCTCTGACTAAAGAAATCTGAAGTCAACACTCAACAAGACCAAACTGACTAGCTTTTTATTACTAATTAAATATAGCAAACTGTTTAAATATATATACTGTTTAAATATGACAATAGAAAAAAATATAGAAAATGGTAAAACGTTGGCCAGTGTGGCTAATAAAGCCCGGTAATAGACATAAGAGTTGCTTTAAGACCATTTTCTTCTGAATACTCTTTGGAGGCATGAAAAGGCATGAAAACTCTTGTTTGTTCCAGAGCCCTTCCTTTGTGCAGTATTGGCACTCAGATGCACTTATGCAATAAGCCCAAAGATGGAGTGAGAGAGTCTTTTATAGCACTATAATAACTTAGTAGGAAAACTAACTTCAGTGAAGCAATCCCTGAGTAGGTTCCAAGTAATAATGGATTTTGTACATCAGCAGCTGAATTAAATGTATTTATAAAAAAGAAAACAAACAAAAAAATCCATGTGTTAAAACAGTTTAACAGAACCCACAAAACTAAATTAAAGATCTCTGTCAGTCATAAGAGAAACAAAGGTGACATCCAAGTCCACAAATTTGCTGTCTTACCCAATGCTTGGGTACATCCTGTGTCTGCTAGGAGAGCTAGACAAGAGCAGCTGGGACCAGACCCCAGAAGAGTGAAACATAGAAACTTCTGTCAAAAAAACCCCAATTATTTGTCCTGCTCTACACAGGCCTATCTTTGAATTCTGGGACTGAGCTGATCGCATTTGGAGTGAAACAAGTTAAGGACTGCATACAGGAGTTTACCAATCACAACTAAATAACTTCTGGCAAGCTTTCAGCAGAGTTGGAAAAGGACTCTACAGCCCTCCCTTCAAATCTGTGTCAAGCAAATGCTTCATTTAATTTCAATCAATGGTATTAGGCTTTATACATAATAAAACCCTGGTGCTGAGCCCCAGTGGTACCTCACAACTCAAAAGTCTGTCAGCTACAAGGTTTGTCATCTCCTGAAACACTAGAAATTTTATGGGCTATACTGTGGTTCCTATCCCAAAATAAGATACCATGTGTTACCAGTGTTATTCCTATCTACTGGGAAGATTGATCCAGATAACTCCATTTATGTCTTACAGTACGCATGCTTTATGTTTCAGCAAAACAGTCAAAGAAATCAACATCATGAAACCCAGTAACATTCCCACTTCCCAACCTCTGGTTTAATTAATGAGATGAAACCTGTTTACCTTCCAGGGGCATCTCCCTTTTCATCAAACCAAACTTCTTCTCCAGAAACACCAATGAATGAGGATTTGAGGAGGAACTCCAAGAGCTTGCTGCCATCAATTGGCTTCATAGCATCACACAGTCCAACATGTCCAGGGCAAAGGGAATGATGCATATTTTGTAGCCCATAAGCCATAGCGTATATAGCATTGATGACAAATCCCATTTTACTGTCCTGCACATAATTTTCTTCTAGGCTTTCATTGCCTACAATAGTAAGAAAAAAAGGATTGTTATAGACAAAGATGAAATGACATGAAAATATGAAAAAGCAATGATATATAAAAAGGGATTTTTTATTTCTCTTATAAAGTTTTAGTGGCCTTAACAAGGTGCCAGTCAGGGATTTTAATTAAATAAAGAAATAAAACAAACAGTTCCCCACCACCACCTCAGAAATCTTTAATTCATTGAAAGTGAAATGCTTCATGAGAAAGCACTAGTTTAATCAAGTTGTCATCTTTCATTTGTTATTTTTTGAATTTTTCCTTGTCATTCCACAATGCTATTTAGGCTAGGAAAGGTTAACAAGCCAGAATTAAGAAGATAGATTTCAGCTGGAACCATTTTTAAAAGCGATTTCCTTGTAAATTTAACTTTTTGTAACATTTGAAGATTTTTTTTTTAATCTCATGTTTTTGAGAGTCAAGACCGCAATGTCCCTTTCAGTGTTAATAAGTAAACAATGTAAATCAGCATCACTTTTCAAGTTATCAGAAACCGTCATTTTAGTTAAAAGTAGTAGTAGATACGCCGATATGGGATTGCTGCAGAAAGTCAACCAAAGTTGACTTACACTTAGTAATGTAACACAAAGTTATGTAACTGCAGCCTGATCAGGCATTGAAGCCTCAGTCCGCTGATCAGAAACAATGTGGCAGCGAAGGTCTTCTCCACACTTAGGTTTTACTTCTGATCTGCAGGTGGGCCGGCACTGTCCAAGGGTGCCATTTTCAGCTGCGCTTCACATCAGACCCCCCTGGGTCCTGTGCCGCTCCCTGCTTCCCCTCTGCCAGCTGAACTGCTGCTGAACACTGCCAGTGCCAACCCCAAGTCACTGCAGACCTGTGCTGCGGGGTCCCAAGGCAGCTGGAAGTAAGAAACCTTCTTGTTTTGTTTCTTTCCCCTTGAGTCATTCCATCACAATGTGCTCCGAACAGCAAGATGCTTTTATCTGTAGGCCTCCCACGTTGCTTGATGTTTAACAGGCATTTGCAATCCAGACTCCGTTACTTTGTCTAAGTAACACCTCGTGTACACCACGGAAGTAGGATGTGTGAGAGACAAGGTGTTAACTGATACTTCTTGAATCCAGGTTGGGGAAGATATTTGTCATTTTAATATGATGAAAGGAGGTAAAAAATCTACAAGTTCACTCAAACTTTCAAGTTAAAAAATAGTTCCTTACCCTAATGTAGATATGATATGTCTTTCAAATCAAACCATAAAGATCATCTTTACATTTATCACTGGAAAAGGATCTGATTTGGTAGGTCTTCGTAGTTTGTTTGCCCGACAACTCGGAAATGTCAGCTGGGAATTCATTAAGACAGCAGAGATCCCAAATGAAGGGATGTCTAGCATGCTTTCTCTGGGTCACATTGCAGCTGGGCAAGAAAATCTTGCCTCAGTAACTATTTTCCAGATAAGCTGAACATAGCAAAGAATTGTGATGGTGAATTTAAAAATCTTTGTGAAAATAGCATAATCTGACTGAATGAGTTCATGTGCTCCTCACTACCGTACGTTCACCACCAGCACCACCATGCAAGGAGCAGCTGAAGAAATTCTTCCCAGAGGCAACATATCTGCCACATTTCTTTGCGAGAGAAGGTTCACAGCTCCCATTCAAATCACATGAAACCAACACCATTCAGATTCATGTTCAGAAGCACAGAAAGAATAAAAACCTTATATGCAAGATGACAGAACATTTACCCAGGGAAGCAGAGAGCATGCCAGTACACGTACCCTCACTTATGTACAGCATAGCCAAGACATCTGTGTCCTGTATAAGTTAATATGCAGCCTCAATAAAGTATCTCTTGGTGTGTTTTATCTGCTGTCCCATAGGATTAGCACACTGTGAATTTATCATTGATTCTGCTTTCTGGTAGACAGAAAATGAAAGTGTCCCTTGGTCCCCAAGTGAATGAGAGACAGAAAGCACTGGGCTCAGCACGGCAGTCCTCTCTTTCTTGTGAAGCTTCTGGGCAGCAGGTTGTGGAAGAGATTACAAAAAACCAATAGTGAACAGCACTCACTATCTACTGTTTTCGACCTGAAAGTTTATCTCAGATACTTCCTTAATTTCTCAATTAGTTTAAAAAAAGGAACATAAACATCAGTAATGCTTGCAGGAGATAAGGATAGCATCCATGTATTTCCTGAGGCAAGCCTTCATGTGGCTGCTGCAGGTAGAAAACAAAATGTAACCAAACGTGCCAATGTTTAAAAAGAGGGCATTTCCCTCAAGTATGTATTAATTCAGCAAAACATGCTTTGGTTTCTCATATTTCCATACAATATGCATACCTCCAAAGACAATAAATATTTGATGGTGGAAGGATTTGTTTTTGACTATTTATGAATTAACACCTAGGTTAAATTAAGGCTCCTAGCATATAGTCCAACAATGCAGAGGTGACTGCTTTAATATCACCTATAGAAATAATTGTATTGTAGTGGAAAGTAGCATGTGAGTTGGCTGGATGAATTGTGTCCAGATCAGTAATACAAAAATCCCTATATTTAAATAAGATATTTTCCAGTAAATCTAGCATGAGAAGTCCCTAAACTTAACTTCTCAAGAGTTAAAATCCACTTTATTTCATTTCCATCATTATAAGTTATCAATCTACTTATGCATTTGAACTTGTAAAGATTCACTCATGACAATCAGTAAGAAATGTGCAGGTTTTTAAAACAAAAGAAACCATGTAATTAAGTACAGCCAAAGATAAAACAGAGACAAAACAATGTTCAATTAAGTTCTATAGGTCAGCTTTTTAATAAATGAAAGAATTTTTCTATATTTGTTATGCAGTTTCTCTATAAAGTTTTGTTTTTCCTCAGTAAGTCTTTGAAATGTAACAAAGGGCAAAGCAGAACTCTGAACAGTGAAACTTTTGTTTTTCCTTTTGTTTCTCATCTCTTGGAAGAAAATATTCATCTACAAAGACTAATAGAGAAATATTTTGTTAGCTTTCTTCCTTGTTTGCTTTTTTTTTTTTTTTAATTGTAGAGACCTTAGCTTTCACTAAGCAAAGAAAAATTGTAAGTCATGTGAGTACTGGATTAATTGAAGTCACTCAAATTAGGCCATTACTTTTTTGAATGACCTTGAAGAATTCAGATGTTCTAAATATTCATACTTAATTTTGTATTGGATGTAATGCAAATCTTCCTTTAATAATTTAAGATCAACACTTTCTCAATAGTCTGGGACATTTTTTGTTATCAGTTTGGATTTTAGTCTTTGTTTCTGTCAGTAAATCCTGAAGGAGGAGGGCATATACACACATACACTACTAAGCAGAAAAGGAAAACAAAAAACAACAAACAAACACCACATCCTGGCTGCACACAACTGAGAAATGCTCCCAATAGTGTTCAAAGTGATACCTAAGTGTAGGGGGAAGGCAGGAAGGCAGGAAGGCGGGAAGGAAGGCAGGAAGGAAGGCAGGAAGGCAGGAAGGAAGGCAGGAAGGCAGGAAGGCAGGCAGGCAGGAAGGAAGGCAGGAAGGCAGGAAGGAAGGCAGGCAGGCAGGAAGGCAGGCAGGAAGGAAGGAAAAACAGTCCAAATTTTTGTTAAACTCAATGAATCTTTCCTTTCACCATAATGTGCCTCACAGCTAACTAATATTAGCTTCAGCTAAGTACTTAGAAGGATCTGACTGTGAAGCAACTATGAATTTGGTCTGGTGCTTTTGCTGTGAAGTCAGTGTAGAGCTAACAGTGCTCTTGAGAGCAGAGGGCATATTTTGCAAATCCCGCTTGACAAACTGAAATAAAGGAAAAATACGCTACCAGAATCATGGCAAGGCATGAGTTAAATTTCATGTACAAGTAAAAATAGGAGATGTCTCTTAATATTCAATATAAAATTCAGCACCAAGGATTATTCATTTGCAGTCCTCAGAAAGGTTAGGGCAGGAGAGAATTTGTGATGGAAAGAAATGTAAAAACATTTTGGTTGGGGAATTTGATGAATACCTAGCCAGTTGGCAAATTTTAAGCAAACACACACATTTGATAAAGAACACAGTCTGTTCACAGATGACTCTTGATTAGATTAAAAAGCCAAAATCTGTTGAGTAAAATTGTTGGAAATTATAATATTTCATCTGGAATACACAGATAGTTTTCTGATTTGCTACTGTCATCTGCTGAATATTTAGGCTCACATAAAAAGTTAGTGACTGTCATAAGAGCTGTCTTCATTTCTGGTGGTCCTGACAGAGGTATGAAGGTATTAAAAATTGTATATACTGCCTTCTTTATTTGTAGTGGTCCTTCCCAGGATTTCCATGCTTCATGGGTAGGCCAAATGAGATTTTAGCTTTGTTGCAAGTTACAACATGGGTGATGGTTGCATTCAATCTGAGCAGTAATTTATGCAAAAAAAAATCTAGAACGAAAATTGGGGCAAAATTTCATTGGGAAAATAAAATGAAATTTAAAAAATCTCCCATACTTGGATTGCATATGTAACAACTTGGTACAAAGCTATGCCTCTCTGCAAGTTTGTGTAGAGATGTGCTAGTGTCATAGCATGTCCTTGGAAAACAAAGGAAGTCACTTTTCTTACAGTGTCTCATGTTAGACAAGACCTGATAAACTCTGACCACAACAAATTTGTGTCATAGGGTCTTGCAAGGAGCAGGGCAGAAGGTCAACATTTTGAACTGACCAGTCATTTTTAAATCTGGGACCCTAAAGGTAAGAATTAAAGATTACTCTGGAAAATAAAGGATACATGAAAGGTGAAGGACAAACTTAGTCATAGGTGATTTTAGTAAAATTTTAGGATATTTGGCTACTTAGAAAAATTAGAGGAGTTTTAGTTAGATGCTTCACTATTTAATTATGGTTTTATCTTTGGATACATAGGAGAGAAAATGTAATCAATTCTACATTTCTGTTTTGTCACTAATTCCTTGAAATATTTTAATTTTTAATTTCATTTAAAACTATAGAAGAATCTAGGTTCAAAAAGAATTTTGAGATCACTGAGTCCAACCATTACTCAGACACTGCCAAGTCCACCACTAAACTCTTTAATGTCTTTTACAGCAGTCGCCAGATTGTGTTCTAGTTGGGCTTTGGCCCTTCTAATTTTCTCTCTGCATAACCTCATGAAATCCTTGTAGTACTCCTGAGTTGCCTGCCCCTTCACTCAAACACCATAAACTCTCCTTTTCTTCCTGAGTTCCAGCCAAAGATCTCCGTTCAGACAGGTGAGTCTTCTTCCCTAAGAGCTTATCTTTCAGCACATGGGAACATTTAATAATGGCTAATCCTCTGAACAGCCATGCCACACTATGATTGTATAAAATAATTTTTGCAAAGGGTTTAATTTGTTTTAACTCATTTGTCATTATTGATTCAGATGTTTTATAAATATTGCCAGTTGACTCCCTCTTATATTCTATTTTCATTTAACTTCAAAGATAACAACAAAATTATTTAACAAATTTCACTGTAAGGCACTGCAAAAGAAAAACAGAGATTATAATGTCTCTAGATGTGATAAGCACAACAATGGTGTGTTCAAAATCTGTGCACCTATTGTTTTTTTCTCTTCATATCACCTTTTTGATGACAAATACATTCTGTTCATTAATATTGTATGGGTGAATGAAATCTGCACATCTTAATGGTAAAAAGAGAACTTTTGTTCGTGGTACTGCACTCGTTATGTCCAAAAATAAACCACAGGCAATAAGTCAGTTATTCTATATGAAAACATCCAAAAACCTCTTCCAGCCCACAATCAAATATACAATAACGAGAATTTCTGAAGTTTTATTTTCCTATGTAAGTGCCGAGGCAATTTAAGTTGTAGCTGACTGCCTATGAGGGAAAGGCCAGGAAATACTATTTGGTGACCAGAACAAACAAGTGTGGATCAAGCCCACAGGTTCCACTTGTCGTGGGCTGTCTCAATGACTTTGCTGTCTCTATGTGCAAGCTAATGTGACCACCAACAAATTGTGGAAATATTATTTTTATGGTGGGGGGAGGAGTTTCCAAGCCAAAAGATGGTCAGAAAAAACAAGGCTTTGCTTCAGTCTCAATTAAAAAAAACATTTGTAATTTTCTTGAGAGAGATTAGATAGACTGAAAAATTTCTCACAGACCATAATAAATGTTTCATTCAATGTACAACAAATGATCCCATCATGGTAAGTTATTGTTTCTTTTATGGCTTTTGCTGCCAGGAGACCTGTTACTAAAGTGTTTTCAAACAAACAGGACACATGCAATGGTTATCACTTCACTTCCTACTTTGATGTCTGTACCTTTGCAGCAGGGAGGCAAGTCCAAGAGGCAGCTAAATACAGTGAAAGAGGGGAGAGATCTCTTAGAGGAATCCCATACAGGGAGGATAGAGCTATCAAAAAGGCACAAGATGGAACAGGTAACTCAATTCCCACTGTATGTGAACTATTTGTTTGACTGAATGAAGCTTCTCTATTTCTAAGGGAAGGCTGAGGAAGGATATATCATTTAAGAAAAGAGATATTTCCTTAACTGCCCACTGAGCATCATGTCACCACTCTATTGGAAATAATGCACTTCTCTATAAAGAACTGCAAGTTTCTCCACCTTTTGGCAAGACAAGAGGAAACAGAGCTTTCACAGGAGCAGCTAAAAGGAAGGAATATCTTACAATATGTGGGTTCTACCCAGATTTCAAACATGCTGACAAACATTTGACATCTTACAGTACTCATGAAGCAATAAATAGAGTTCATGGGGTCTCAGCCTTTGTTTTCAGGATGTCATTAAATCAGAAAGGTTTTGCTTCCATTCTTCAAATGGTTTTCATTTCCCCAACCAGAGATTCAATTCATGCAATTACATTTGATGTATTTTTCCCTAAAAAGCTAGGATACAATTACAGTTACCAGTTGAGATACCCTGCTATTTTCTTTCTGAGCATGGGAAAATCTTCGAGACTCCCAGATACTACTTGTTGTTACATCTGGTGAATGTTGTTTTTTAATTGGGATTAGTGTTCTTCTATTCTTGTATAAAACTAGAGAGAAGAGAAAACCATTCAAAAGCTGGGTGTTCAGCAAAAGCTCCTCAAAATTTTGCACCAGAATTCTCTAAGGCATTCACAGGATGGTGACTGCAGCAATATTTGTATGCAAGGAGTTATTTATTATCACTAGCAAATCATTGATGAAATTTCTTCTCCTGGAATAAAGTTGATATTGAATTTAAAAGGATTCGGGGTTTTTTTAACTTATTTTTACCAACATATCTTTTACAGATGTCAACTCCATGGCTAAAAGAAACCAGAACATTAATTCAGCCATCAAGGTACAGGTTGTCCCTCATTTCAGATGTCTAACACCTAAACGTTAGAAGATTAATCCCCTTTTTAGACATGCTATATACCACCAGTGTCTTCAGTTTTCTTGTCTGCTTTTGTGAGTATATCACATTATTTTTAGAGTTCAGAAAGAAGTGTCTTCCTTTTGTCTCTCCCTGTGTGTCAGAAGCAGTGGGGAAAGATTTTAATTAAATTTACTTTCCTGGGTCTCCATATCATGTTATGTAAGCACATTAGGGCTTTAAGAGCTTAGTGTCAAAGACTCTGGAATAAGTCTGGTATACACAAATACAACAGTGCCACAGTGAAGCTGAAACATTATGAGGAGAAATGACTGTACAAGTTGCTGACTCACTCATTAATCAGATGTAGAGGGAGTCTCAGAGTCTCCAAGCACAGGGCAAGAGAAAGGGGACTGAGCAGTGCTGCCAGCCCTATGCCAAGTCTGAACTCACGATTTCAACCCATCCACCACACGACTTGGGAGCAAAAAAAAGGAAACCGATCTCTAACTGCTCCTTCATTTCCTAGTCTGCAAACTTTGCTAAACAGACGCAAGAATCTGAAGCTTTCTCCCCATCTCTGCCCTTTCTGCCTCTTTCCATGGACATTCAGACTCTCACACAACCATATGACTCCAGGAAGAGCAACAAGTGACAATGCACATAGCTCATGCTTACACTGTGGGAGATGATAAAGCTGCATTCGAATGTGTCTTCGTCCAAGAGAGCAGAGAGAGATTTCCTCTTGCATCTCCTTTCTAGTGACCCAGAGAAGCTAAGCAGGGGATGAGAAGACTGTCATTTTCATAGGGCTGGCTACAGCTTCAAGTGAATGCAGAGACTGGGCATGTCTGGTGCCACACAACAATGCAGGTGTGAGCAGGCAGGGCACATCTAGGTGAGATATTACATATTCACAAACACTCTCAGTTGATGTGCAATGCTGCAGCACCAGTCTGCCTTCAAAAGAGTTTAGAGGGAATCTGGAGACCTTTGAAGCAGTTACCAGCATGGCTTTGCCAGAACTGCATCACTGGAGTGGAAGGCAGGTGAGGGCAAAACAGACCTGTGGTGCAGAAGAAGTTCCTTTTCCCCTTGTCCATAAATCTGCATTGCCTGCTCTGTCTCTTGTGTTGGTTACCAGTAAAGGAAAGCACTTGAAGGGAAATATAATGCACCACCTAGGGGCCGTGCTAACAGCACAGCTGTCTGAATCCAGGAACCCCATGAGAGTGCTGTCTCTTTCACTAGGCTGCCCCTGGCAAGGTGTAGCTCTCTACCACCACAGGCTTTGCAATCTACACAGATTGTTCCCATGCATTTATAACTCCTATCACTGAGAGCTGAAAGAAACTGATCACAGAGTTGAAAAGTTGCAAGAATATATGTCCACGAAAGTATGTGTAGCAACAGGAAAAGGAGCAAGAAACTGGATAACAAGCAGAGAAATTTCACAACAAGTTCATGTACAGGGGATGGACTGTTAAATGCCGGTCTGGAGAGATCCACTTAGAGCAGATGGCTTGACAGAAGCTCATCAGCCTAATAAAGCTTCTGTAGGGGATGACAGTATGGCCTGAAGCCTCTGTGTTTCTGACCACTGGGGTAAAATTCTTAATAAGAAATTTTATTTACAAAAAAAAATCTAGGGTTTATGGCCCTAAGAGAGTGATATGCTGAGATTCTTTCTCCTCTAAACAAGCCCGCAAGCTGGCATTTGAAACCTCTTCTGTACACATCCACTGCTATGAGCTGTTAGAGGCTTGGCAGGAAATTTTAGCATTGCTTCCCTTTGTTCCTAGCTTTTTGTGGAATGATCTTGATGAAATAGCTCTGCAGTGAAGACTGTTTTTTAATGAAATAGAAATGGGAGGATCTACAAAGTATAGCTCAGTGTAAAGTGAAAAAAAATAAGCCCACTTCAGAAAATAAAAAAAAGAAAGATTCATACCCGTGGTATTTGTATGTGTACTTCAACGAGATCAGCTTGAGAAATACAATTCACAGAATGTTCAACAGTGAAGCAACATAACAAAAAACTGCCAAAAATGCTAAGTTTTGAGGTTATTGATTGCCTCATTTAGGCTATTATCTTAATTCCTCTTCTTTGGAATTAATAGATTGGAAAACAACAAAAGAAAATAACTGCCCCTATTTGAAATAAATCACTTTCTGTATCTTTTACTCCCAAGCAAGCATCAGTTCAAATGGTTTGAAAAGAAACATAACTTTGTATTTATGTGCTATCATTTTCATGGCTGCAGTCATGCAACAAATGAGAAGTATACTTAAAACTGCCACGATGCACTAAAATTATAAGCGTTCATTTTTATGCACACTCTAATGAAAACGTTTGAAATTAACTCCATCATGAAGCAAGTAACCTGTGAAGATATTTCACCTACTTGATGATCATAAAAATAATCAATATTTGGCCATTCTAGCTTATGGAAATCCATCCCTGATTAAAACTCTGTGATCATATATTGGGAGACTCATGGAACTGACAAGGAGATAGCATGGAGATACACTGGCTTATTATAGTCAAATACCCAGACCTGATACTCAAGGCTTGAAACTAGAAATCAAGAAAACAATAGTGATTCTGAACGCGGGAATCCATCAAGTCAGAAGTAGTTTAGGCTTAAAAAAAATCTACTCTAATTCAGATAGTTAGGACATAACATTAAATGACATATTCATTCTAGAAATAGGCAACATAGAAGATAATGTGAGGTGATTCCAGCATCTTTTTTTGCAAAAGAGAGTAATTTTTCTGAGAGCTTCACAAATAATTATTATGATTAATTTGTTTTCCTTAAATGTTGGACTGTGTACAATCTGCCTGCAAAATGACCGCTATATGTTCTTGTACTTATTTGAATTATTATTTACCTTCTGCAGCAATTTTTTATTTCCCAGCTCCTATTTTAATTAGAAATTAATATTTCATCCTATAATCAGGAATAAAATATGCCAGATGATTTTTGTCTTTGATTGAATGGTTTGCATATGTAATCAGCAAAGATGCTGATTTCAAATCCTAATATAGCATTTGAAATCCATCTTATTATTTCATTAGCTGACTAAACTTTAATGCCAACAAAGGCATTTGAACGGTCAAGCTCAGTCTTTGCATTTAAAGGACGCAGGCAACAGCACAGTTATTTTAATGGAAGATTCACAAACAGGCTGAATGGAAGGGAAGGCTTTTGATCTGTCTCACCATGGTCAGAGGCCATACTCTGATCTGGCACCATGATCCTCCAGTCCCAATTTATTATTTGACTGATTCTTTGGGATTTCTTTTTGAAGCTTGGAGGGGTTTTGTTGTTTTTTTTGGGGGGGAGCGGTGGTGGTATGAATATTAATATTAGTATTGTTATAATTATCATTATTATTTTCTCTTCTTCTGTCCTCTTTCTTGGGAATATGACAGCAGGGAATTTAATTTGTTACTCTTACTGTGTCCCATATAGTTTCTTCTGTCAGTCACAGTTCAACAATAAGTTATCTCTGTCCCTCTCTCAGACTCTGCAGGGTCCCACAAGTGTCCATGCTCCCAAGGCCTCAGGCACCGTTTTAATCCGATTATTATTTAATGTGGTTATTATCGCAGAGACCTTGGATCTGCCTTCTTCTCTTGCTTTACAGCCTTCCTCCAGTGCCATCCTGGATCCTGACCAAGATTCTCTAAGGACAGGATTCCACAGAGACCATTTTCTACATGACCTGAACTCCTGGGGAGAAACAATTAAAAAGAAAGAAAACCCAATCTTCAGTCTTCCCCTCTCCCTCAGGTAGCATTGTAACCTTGCTGCCTTACTCACACAATCAATTGAAGACATATTTAGAACTACTATTCTTAACAGACCAGTTATTTGGAACAAGTCTAGCAGATAATAAGTCACTGCTACTCTTACATGAGACAGGAATGAATGCACTTTAAATCAAATTCATTTACAAATGTAAAGAAATGTATGCAGATTTTTATGTTATTTGGCTACTTTTAATCAAGCTTTTCACTCTTAATAAAAAGAAAAAAATGTCAAGTTGGATACCATTGTAGATATCCCATTGTAACACACAATGGTAGAAAAATGGCAGGTTCAGGAAATAAGACTGATTATATTTCAGGTGTCATGCTTTTCATATGAAGCCTGAGACTTTATCTGAAAATAAAATATGGAACTCAGTAATTGTGCTGCAGCTTTCAGAACATTAACCAGCTTACAATACTTAAATTAGGAATCTGAGTACATATCCAGGCACCTAATTAATTGACTTGATTAATCCCTGAACTTCTCTAGATGTTGTTGACTTTCATGGGAATTATGGGAGATCAGTACCCTTAAAAATCAGGCCAATTTATTTAGGTCTCAGAGCATGCACTTGAGGAACCTAATTTTGAGCATCTTCATCAGAAAATGCTGGTTCAGAGTTGAAAATAAGCAACTTTCATATTAGCTATAGAAGATATTACTACTGAATGGGGCAAAGGAGTTAATAGAAATCTATTCTCAGCATATGTTAAATATTTGGCACCAGCACAACACCCAAAAGTGAAAGTCAGGGTCTTTAGATTAGAAAAATACGATGAAGGTAATAAAATATACATATTCATCTGTGCTCCTATCTGGCATGGAGACAGAAAATGGAGCAAATCACAAACTCTTTTCCATCCATTGATCTAGACCTGGAAACCTCTAAGTAGTGGTGGTCATTGTCAGTGTACGGGCATGAGATTCTGAGGAGTTCAAAGGTAAGAGTCAAAATCCCACGTTAACAGACCAAGTACTCCCCTCATGTTAGGACACAGACTAGCTGGCACAACTGGTCTTTTCCTATCTTATATTCCAGTTGTTCTGCATGAGTACAAAGAACAGCCAGGAAAGAAATCTAATATTTGTTACACTTTAAATCACTATTGATTTTAGAGGGGCTTCAGCATCCTTGCCTGACAGTGTACCACCCATCAGCCAGTACTACAGGTTTTCTCTTTCTTTTCATTATTTTTTTTATTATTCTAAAAGAACAAACTACTACTTCCTTGCTTCTGTTCTTAATGCTAAGGTTGTATTAAAACCACCAGCATTAGATGTCAGAATGCAAATCAATATTAACACCAGTGTGTCTTACTTCTGAAGCAACATAGCTTACTCCATGTTTCTCATTTGCCACGTTTGCTGTTGGGTTTTGGGTTCTGTTTTGTATTTAATAGTCCATATCCTCACACAAGACAGCTTCTCTCTGAAGGACTGGCTTCCTGGAACCACATGTCTGCATTCTGAGGGAATGGAGATCACATGTGCAAGGCCCAGGCTGCACAGAAATCCTACAGCCATGCAGTTGCTTCCAGAGAAACCACTGCCTTCCCAGGACCAAAGCTAGATGTTGCAGCTACTCTGGAGCTGATGAGCAAAGTGGTCTTGGCCACCCTAACCAGCTGGGCCGTGTTGTAACTTAACAGAGTACACTCACAGTTTTTGGTGAAATTAAGAGTAGTTTTCAAATGATTGTTAGGAGGATCCAAATGTTCCCTTGTAACTCTGGTAATATGCAATAATTTAATCACAAATACACAGATCACAAAGATCCAGTTTATTTTCCCCTCAACCAGCCATCTGCCCCGAGTTGTGTTCAATTACACTATCACAGAAATGATCCTTCTTAAAGCTAAGATAAGATTAGGACTTTCTAAACAACGTCTGCATAGGGACAACATTGCTGATTAACAGCAAACTAGAGCTAAGCAATTCAGAAGATAAAATAAGTGGCTCCAATCTGTATTCACACATTAAATTCAACAGAAAAACAGAAGGAGGATTCTTTCAGATCTGAAAGAATTTTAAAGGCATTCATTTTAGCCCACCTCCTTTTTTCCTGGGTGTAGCCAAATGTGGCAATGCAGAAAATACTGAAGTACTTGAGATCTCACAAGAAAATGGGCCTTCGTGACATGAATTTTTAGACAAAATAAGCCTAGAAAAAGCAGCAGAGTAAGTGGCCTTTGCAGAAAGTAGACAGTTCACTGCACAGCACTGCAAAGCAGTGCTACTGCTTTGAAGAGAACAGCCCTGCTTTTTCATTCCTATAGAACTGAGCCTGAACTCAGAGTTAAATTAAAACTTTGAACTTGTGGGTTCCTCCAAAGCTACTTTCTACTGTATGAATCTAAAAAATCTCAGCTGAAGGGAACATTTTGAAATCATCTGTCTAGTACCTTGCTATGCTATAGTAGCTTTCTGGCTCAGCCAGCAACCCAGCGTAGCTGCAGTAGTTTTTATTATTTTTCTCTAGCTCTCTCCAGACCAGCAGACTTCCCACTTCCCCAGACCTCCCAGTATGAGTGGGAAAACAGAAATTTATTCTAGCAGCACTACTCTTCAGAGCACACACCTTCCATCAGATTATTCTCCCTATGGATACCAATACAGCATATTCTGAGTAGGAAATTCTGTGGTCTTCATGGTTCAGGTTTTACCACTCAGGCTCGTAATTTATTATTCTTTACACCACTGCTTGCCCACAATCTATCAAGAGGAACCCATTTATTTAAAGAAATCTACTGGCTATTTTTCAGAAAATATCATTGTGTACAGAGTATCTCTGGGCTGCAGCTAGCCATGTGTGTGCTTGTGGGTCTGTGCCTACGTGTGTGTCTGTGCATACGTGTGTTAGCCTCCACTGCATCTCCTTTGCACCTGTATTTATGGGGTAATGCTGCCAGTAATGACAACCTGTAAAATTGCAAGCTGAGTTTAAAACTTTCCACCTACAGGTAAATGACAAAAGGGAAGATATAATCTCATAAAAGACATGGGGGCTGACATGAGGCAGTTTGCCTTGTGTTCAGGTTAGTTACTTGTGTTATTTCATCTGACTTACTTACTGGTTTGGTTAAATTTTTATATCTCTACTGATTGTTCTGATGTGCAATGTTGATTTCTAGGAACAAGTCAATTAATTTTAATGGTGTGCTTTAGATGCTCCTGATAAAAGTTTAAATCATCTGTGGCAACCTGAAGAGTCAGGAGTGCCACTGTCTCTTTCTAGACACAGGAGACAGGAGCCCAAAGAAGGCACAAGGCAGCATGATTCAGGTGTGCTCTTCCTTTGCAGCACCATTAGTTTACCCCTGTAATGGAGCAGGACAATTGTCACAAGCCTACCTGAGGATTTTTTAATCCCAGAAGTACAAACTTTTACTGTTAAAATCCAAAATGGAAAATGTAGGTGTAAATATTAAATTCAGAAAACTTTTGTTGTACCCTGCTGTAATATGCATGTGTTCTGCAAACTGTCTTCTATGTCGTTTAAAAAGGCATATGTATATTGCTCCTCTCCTTTATCTCATGATGATCTCACTTTTTGTTATGGATCCCAAAAGAAGAAAGTTATTTATTTTTATTGTATATTGATTGACAGCCTGGTTTAAGAGTATTTTTGGAAATATAAAATATAAGATAAATGTAGCTGCTTTCTTCCAAACATGGAAACAAAAAGCTAGAACCAAATGAACAAAAACCTGGCTATAATATCTCCTCCAAATAATTCATATGATTTAGCAGAGATAAGCACATTATTAATCTTCCTCATCTTTAAACCTTAAAAGATGTCTGTAACCTTGTCTGGGAAATAAAGTGAGACTACATCTCTCCTGTCTTATCTGCTGTAAAAAACCTTGACTAAGAAATGTAGCAACTAGAGTATTCTCAGACAAACTGTCTCTAGCAGGCTTCATTCTAGATGCCCATGAAATTGAGATTGGTTTTGATCACTACTGTGATCACTAGGATTTTCTGCCTCATACTGAGGAAAAAGAGTGTGATACAGGACCTATGTATGTAATGGGAATGCAAAGCAGAGGAAAGCAAGGACAAGTCACAGGAAACTTAGGGTAAACTATATTTTGAAGAAATCATGGCATGTCAATAGCTTGATTCCTTCTTCAAAAGCTTAAAAATATGTCTCCTATACACAACACAGGTGATTTACAAGCAGTGGCTGACCTGGCATAGTGCACACCAGGCTGTTGTCTGGTCTATAATTATTTTTACTGAATTATTGTAGTGGCAGTACTTTCTACTGTAGGTGCTTCTGCTGATGAAAAGTTTCATGGGACAGGTGTTGCATGGGGGAGCCTAGCAGATGTTGAGATTAAAGGAATGTTCTCAGAGAAACACCTACGTGCTTCTCTGACAGCAGGATGAGCCCTAACAATGTCTGCTGGATCTTATTTTTTTGTTTCTGAAAACAACTCAGATCAACTTTCACTGGAAATGCATTTACCCCTTCAGAAAAGTGTAGAAAAATCAAGTAGACATCCTGGAGTGCTTTGTCCACTAATACAAGAAAACGAGAACCCCATGTCATGTCATATGGATTCATCAGAAGTAGGGTGGGTGTTGAGAAAAAATTCTTCATTAAGAGAAGCTCTGAACTACATTTCTGGTGGCCTGGATGTAATCTGAAAGATACATTAGCCAAGTACAACTGTGTCTCAGAATGGGAACAGGCAGCCATCAGCCTTCTGTCTTCCTACCTGGTGCAATAAGTGCAATGTGTTTCAAACATCACAAACAAAAAACAACTAACCAACATCACGACAGGCATGAATAAAGGCCCTGTAGATCTTCTAAAAATATGTTGTTATCCTTGTCCTTGTTTTGGTCCAGATGAGTGGGAGGGGGTGTAGCCATGATCGTATTTGATACCATCTTACATCATTGCCAGAGTGAGGGAAAGGGACTCTCTCTTGCTTCAGAGGAGAAAGGCATTCCCTTTTGGTGGGAGAAATGGTGGTATGGTGAGGAAGAGTTGGTTGGTACTTATTGCAGTTTTCATGTAAATCATCCCTTTGTTTCTTTGTCTTATACCTTTCGTTATTAATACTGCTCTGCTACTGTTCACTTTCTTATTTCATTTTTGTTTCTAGTAAATTGTTCTTATCTCAACCCGTGATTTTCACCTTTTGTCCCTCTAATTCTCAACTCCATTCCTGGAGCAGGAAGAGGGAGGGGAAGCAGGAGGAGTGAGTGAGTGGTGTCTGGTTTGGGAGAGTCTTGGTGGGGGCACTGAACTGGGGAGTACCACTCCTAAACCACAGCAATCCTATGGCAGAAAAAAACCCATAAAATTTTAAGGACTCTATGTCTGGATGGGATAAAAACAGTTACTTTTTAATGAGCGAGTTATAATGGTGACAAACACTTAGGGATGCTTTTCAGAGAAATCTTAACTAGAGATTCTGAAGCTGGTGTCAGAACCACTTGTTGAAACGATTGGATTTAAAAGTTTGGGTATAACATTCCACAGACATAAATATACTACTCCTGTACTAGAACTGGTATGTTCATGTAACTCTGCACTGCGCTTTGTGTTGCTGTGTGGGTCTCTTATATCTAAACCACCTCTGCACTCTGCTCCACATCTCTTTCAGATTGTGGCTATACTAAACATAGTCCAAGGTCTCTACAGTGACAAAATAATCTATATTCCCTGACATTTTTGTCTCAAGGAGTATGACTGCGTTATTCATACCAAAGCATAAATGCCTCTTCTGGAATATTTAGTCTTCTTCACAAGAGTCTTCTTCTCTCATTAAGTTCTGCCCATGATTTGATACGCTGTGAAGATTTATGGTGGTCATCCAGAAGTAGTTACGTGTGGTGAAAGTTTATGTCTGCTGCAGAAAGGAGATGTGAAAAGATACAATTTCTTAGGACCAAATTTGCACAAGAATAGGGTGGACAGACAGGTCTTTGGTAGGAATGACGGCAAGCAGCACCCTGGATTGTAGCGATAGCACAACCAGTGACTGCAGCATATGATTACCTAACCACTACCATCCTTTACTTGGCACTCATTAGGCTGCATGTAAAACACTGCATATTGTTTGTGAATGCCTAATGCAGAAACACATTGATAACCTGGAGTACATGCAGCAGAGGGCCATCAAGATGATCTGGAGCTGCAGTCCTTGCCTTTAAGGACAGACTGAAGGACCTGGGCTAGTTCAGCCTGAAGAAGAGATGGTGGAAGAATAAGAGATGATGGGCATAACTTGAAACAAGAGAGGTTTAGAGTGGATATGAGGCCAAGCTTTTTCACATTCAAGCAGTGGAACAGGTTGCCCAGACACACTGTACCACCTCAGAGATTTTCAAAGCCCCGGTGAGTGAAGTCTGATCAACCCGGTCCAAACTCATAAATTACCCTGCTTTGACAGGGGGTTGGTCTACAGTCTTCCTGAGCTACCTTCTAGACTGTGACTCTGGATGCACTCAGACTGATTGCTTGCAGTTCTCTTGGACCAAGATAGGAATTAGCAGATAAAGCAATCCTTATGGCATGACCAAAGTATGAGTAAGCATACTAAAGGGAACTTGGACTGTGACCTCCTTTGGAACTAAAAAAATCCGTTTCTTGTTCTTGTCTGCAACAAATACATTCACTGACAAATAACCCTTATTCACAAAGATCAATCAAATCGATGAATGAATCATGAATTGCCCACTTTGTTCCACTTTGCTCTATTGAAAAATGTTTGTGCTGATTGCCTGCCAATGTATTTTGTTTTCCCAGCAGATGAACTGCTGTGAGCATAATCTGTTATTTGCATCAGTTCCATTACAAATTTCATAACTGTCTCTTGCGGTGCAGAGGAGGACTCATCCCACCTGGTTTACACAAAGTCCAGCCATTTTATTATCTGCCAGGAGGAGAATAAGGCATTCTGTAAAAGAGCAATTAGACCTCTCTACAAGTGTTTGCATGCACTGAGTTCTACACCATTTCTGTGTGAGTATGACTTGCATTTAATTTTGGCCTATGTGGACTCACCAGGTCCAACAGAGAAATATTTCTCACTGTAGTTTTGTGTGGAAGAAACCACTTCCATTTGGGCTGTTTGTATCAGATAGGGAGGAGAAAACATCCTACAGATCTGTTGGAAAGTTATCTGAACTCTCTTTCCTGACATATGCAGTCTAATACCTAACCTTGCTGCCAGTGTCCAGGCTCCAAAATGTGGAAAAGGCTGAGTTTTCTAATGAACTGGGTCAAGTAGTGACGGCATATGGTGAATATGGGGTTATATTTGTTAAGATGGCTGAGGCTTATGCTCACCAGAAGGCCCTGTGTGAAAGGCACGGCTGCAGGCTGGATGGTTGGAAGTCGGTTGAGGGGTGAGAGGCAGCTGCGAGTGAGGAGAGAGTCAGTTGAGTGAGAGTTGGAAAGGAGATTGTGATTGGCTGGAGGAACGCGTGGACAGCACGTGAATGGGAAGCTGATTGGGTGATAGGATGCGTGGACAGCAGCACTGCAGCTGTGCCAGCCAATGGGTGCCCTTCTGCTGTTAAGTTCTGTTAAACTTCGGTTTGGTTTCAGTTGTGTTTGGTTGAGATTAAGGGTATAAAGAGGGGGCAATTTTTGGCAATAAACGGATCTTCTTTGGACATACAAGGGGGTCTGTCATCTTTGTTCCCCATTGCTGCAAGAAACCACTTCCATTTGGGCTGTTTCTATCAGATAGGGAGGAGAAAACATCCTACAGATCTGTTGGAAAGTTATCTGAACTCTCTTTCCTGACATATGCAGTCTAATACCTAACCTTGCTGCCAGTGTCCAGGCTCCAAAATGTGGAAAAGGCTGAGTTTTCTAACGAACTGAGTCAAGTAGTGACTGTTACTTGGGGCAGTGCCTGAAGTTGTGTCCTAAGGGAACTTTGTGTCAGGTCCGTCCTGAGTCAGATAGTATCTTAGTACCTCAAATTCAGAAACAAGCTTTTTTGTTATGGTTAAAACAGTCTGTTCTGTTCCGACTTTTCATCTGAAGCGCATGAAGAATGGTGTGAATTTCTGAATTCCACAGAGTCAGGGGTCCATGCAGAGTTGTAAGACATGCTTTGTTTCCTACAGAATGTAGCTACTACATGGAATACATTAAAAGTCTCTTAGTGGCACAGACAATTTAAGAACAAGTCTACTTGAAGTAGCTTTGGCCTTCTAGATACCAAGGAAACTCTAGCAGAATATCCATATACAAATACGTCTTCTACTGTGGTGGGTTGACTTCAACTGGCTGGCAGGTGCCCACCAAGCCACTCTCTCACTCCTCCCCCTCAGCAGGACAGGGGAGAGATATATATAAAATAAAAATTAAAAACCCATGGATCAAGATAAAGGCAATTTGATTTAAAAAAACCAAAGACCACGTATGGAAGAAAGGGAGAATATAGTCTCTACCTCTGTCAGCAGATGATGTCCAGTTACTTCCTGGCAAATAGGGCCTCAGTATGTTGCTTTAGAAGACAAATGCCTCAAGAACAAATGCTCTCCCTCCTCCTCGCACTTTCTCTCATCTTTTATTGCTGACCATGACATCGTATGGTGTAGAAAATGTAGTCAGTTTGGGTCAACTGTCCTGGCTATATCCCCTCCTGACCTCTTGCTCACTCTCAGCCTACCAGCCTTTGAGGGTGGGTATACAGAGTTGGAGAGAGCTTCTGTGCTGTGTGAATGCTGCTCAGCAGTGCCCAAAGAAACTGGTGTGTTACCAACACCCTTCTAGCTATCAATATAAAGTATAGCACTCTGAAGACTCCTGTGGGGAAAGTTAACTCCATCTCAGCCAGATCCAATACATCTACATAAAAGAAAATTTCTATATTTGAATCCTATTGTGTTGAGGAAGAATATCTCCTATAGCAGATGGAGAGAGAAAGAGGGAAGGAAAGAGAGAGGGATAGGGAGAGAGGCATTCCCTTACAAGAGGCACTTGTCCAAAACACTGCGAAGAATGAGTCAAAAATAGCTCCCACTCATTTGGCTGCCACCCAAGTGGGAAAAGTTGTTTTATTTTTGCACGAAGGGATGATCCAAAAGAGCAGTATCTGCAAAAGTCTTGATGGATTTCTTCTCTTCCCAAGAATTTGTGCTACTACTACATAGTTCTAGTAATCCAGACGAGCTATTCTGAAAGTGTGGCAAACTGTTAGGCATCCTACAGCCTTCATTGAGCAGAACTCACTTGGATTTGCTTCCTTCCAAGAGTGCTTAGACCAGACTTTTTTTTCTCCCAAAATATGCATGTACATTCAGAGCTCAGTGTAACATGAGAATTTCTGAAGGACAACATCAGTCTTCTCAGAGACTGAATGAGGGAATTCAAGCAGTAATTCCTGTCATCAGAGTAGGGAGACTTCTAGGAACTAGCTTTCCCTTGCTTTGTAGGGAGCATGCAATCGCAAGCTAGTGCTGACTCAACAGTAACACGGTGTGAGAAATTGCACATGCAGCAGCTGTAATTGCTTGAGGAGAAGCCCTTGCCTATTCATCAATGATAAAAATTGAACTTCACATGCCAGTGGAAATTCTGAATAAATCACTCAGTAAAGTGATTAGATTATATATGAGTAAATTATAATGGGCAGCCTTTTCAAACAGATAGCTTCAAATAATGTGAATATTTTTAAATAAGGTATTCGAAGAACAACGCTGTCTTTTTTTTGTTTCTGGCTGCTCCTAGGCAACCCTTTGCTGGGTAAATACAATTACACTATGCTTCCCTATCACAAGGACTTCTGTACTTGGTTTTCTTTTTCATTAGATAGTTTCCCAAGACGTTAACTCTCCAGACATGGAAAATAAACTTGAGCAGTACTGCCCTTGATAATTCCTGTCTGTGTAAAAGTATGGGTGGGCTTTGTTCTCAGTAAGGACTAACAGTGCACTTCTGTAATTCAAAAGAGACCATAACCCACAGTTAGTCACAACACATTCTAATAATATGCTTGGACTCCTGGACCACAGGGGACCCAGCTTTTTCCATGATGCAGGACCCTATGTGCCTTTTCACAGGAATATTCAGGGTATACTTGAGGTAGGAGTTAAAGCTCCTAGATATACTGGAGTTAATGGGCTTGGTACCAGTACTATGATAATGATAATTTTCCTAGGGTGATATAGGAGTGGCAGCAGTACTTAAATTTGTAGTACCACAAAAAATCAGAACATCATCTATTGGCACTTTTAATGGGTTTCAAATATTACTGCTTATTATTTATCAAGCAGCATGGATTTTATCCTCCAAATTTATGTATGGAGATACTTTGTGAAGGAGGGAAGAGGCGATCCAGATTCCTTTTTTTAACAGAGAGTTTGTGAAAAGGCCTGCCTCCAAATCTATGAGAGGTAAAGAAGGCGGTTTCTTTGCACTGTCATACTAGACCTCCTTGGAGAGAAAGGTTCCACCAAAAAGCTTTGAAGCTGCTAGTATTTGAAGTGACATTCTTAACCTTGCAGAAATGATAGATAAAGATATGTGCACAGAAAGCTCTGGTGGTGCCAGACAGTCAGCAGTCAGATCTGTGTAGTTAAAGAAAAATAAATATTGTATTGCCCCCAGATTTGCTGGGGTGTAGATCTCTTGATTCTGTAGGTATGCCATTATTGGGAAAGATACCTTGTGATGCTTCCCTTTGGTAATTTGAGACATTTATGAACTTTTTAGTTATGTGTGAGAAGCATGAGGGTTATCAGTGGTACACCACCAAATTTAAGAGCCGATTGCTTTTCAGCATAGACTAAGAAGTATCACACATTTTGAGGCTTCATGCAAAAACTTACAGCTTTCTAGAGGAGGGAAAGATGTCTGAATGCCTGACTTGACACTATTAACCATCAGGATCTACCAATGTAGTCAAATGATTTTGTGTTTCACTAGTATTATCGGAATTTAGTGGTTCCTGTTTCTGATACTTGACACCTTGAGAAGGCCAGAACACTGGGCAGGCATGTAATGATACCTCTTCAGACCCCCTCCAATGTCCAGTGACTTCAAACCTGGGATATCCTGAAAAGTTTGTGATGGGGTTTGGGGTTTTTTTAATGAAACAGCTCCTATTGGTTTTCTTCCATGAATTTGATTGTTTTTTGGCTTATGTACAATTTCAGTGTCTACAGCAACCACTGTCTGAAAACTCACATACACAATTTATGCAGAAGTACCCCATCTTGGCCGTTTTGAACTCACCATGTGGTGAGTTGATCCACCAGATGAAGGGTGACTATGTCAGCTCAGACTCAAGATTTAGTTTCATAACCAAACAGAGGCTGGCTAACAAACTACCCATGTTTATAACAGCTGCTGAGATGCCTCAAAACAAGACCCTTTTTCATCAGCATGAAATTTATTTGTGTAAATGGAATGAACAAAACAGTGCAATTTTAAGCTTCTTTTCTTACAAAAGAAGGCTGTGCATTTGCACTGTGCATCAATCACTCAACTCTCCTTAGCAATTTTTGCCCTTGTTGGCCTATATTAACTCCTTTGTCTGAGCTGAAGCATTCTCAAAGCTGATTAAATATTTACACCATAAATCAGCATTTTGGAAAAGTCCGAAGTTAATAACTCCTTAGAAAAAATTATCAGTATAGACTCAACATGGATTTAGCCTGTCTGGCTTGCCATTAGTCCCTCAGCACACAGATGGGCCAGTCTGGCTCCCAGTCAGCACATCAGGCCAGTTTTAAGTCAGTGACAGTATTTGGTGATGTGCCTCAACGGCAAATAAGAGAACTGGGGAGAAACGAAAGGTACTGTGGAAGCTCCTATTAGGAAACATTACTGATGGAGAAGGGAAGAACTAGAAACTATGGGAATGCAGCTCAGGGAGCATTTGAAGACCAACTGAGATTAGTGCTAGGGGATACAGGAGGTGAAAATGTAAAGAATAGGACAGAAATCCATGGGAAACAAGGCTTCATTAGCTTTATTCCTAATGAAATAACTTCCTTACTCTCAAGTGTACGTTTTTGACTAGAAATGAAGAATTTACAAATTACAAACAAAATATTTGCAAAAATTATTCAGCAAGTATTTTTTAGAAATGTAATCTTCTCTCACTCAATTTACTAATAAATTTAATCTTACTGAAACATTTTAGTTTATTTTCACAGATTCTGAATGGAAGAGAAAGCCTGTCTGTGCACAGATACACTTCCCTTGCTACAAGATAAGAGTTACTTCCAGCTGTAGGACGTGTTTTCTATGTGAGTGCTACATAGTGGAAACAAATTATAAATATTTTAGTGGTTAAGAAAAGAAAGGGTTAAGATGACTGGCCAAGTTTAAAACTCGCCAATTTTCCTTAAAATTGGTTTTCTGCCATAGTATTGTCTGTGAATTTCCTGGTTACGCAGTTGATCGGAAAAGCTAACTTTGAGGAAAAAAGTAGAATTTTTTCCTATTTTTATTAAAATTTAATGGCTCCTTATTTTTTACAAACCATGTTACAAATTTGGACACTCTGGTCAGCCTTACCATAGCCCTAAGACATGAGAAGGAAGCAAGTCACTCTATGACAGGACAGAATGAAATTGAGAGGAGGCTACGTGAGCAGTATGAGACATACTTCCACCAGAGTTGGGATTATTATCTGTACAATTTAAGGTCACCCTCTTTTTATACATAAAAACAAACAAACAAATAAACAAACAAAACCTCCCATTTTTTTAAAAGAGCCAAAACAGAACCGAAGAGAAATTTTTGCCAGAGCAGAGATTCAAAAACTGAAAAAAATATTTGACAGGTTACCAGTGCAGTTCTTCTGGAAGTTGGGATTCTCTAGTGGGTGCCCTGGAATGCGGCACTGAAATCTGTGCTGCCAGAACTCAGGAAACCAGGGGTTGCGGGTGTTGGTGTCTAGACGTAGCTTCAGGTAGTAGTCGTCAAACGCCAGGACCTCAGGAGACTGCAGCTTGATTGTAATGCCTCCATTTGCTTCAGGTTCATAACCTTCAATGACTTCATCTCTGTCTGCCCAACCATCACTGAAAAGAGGCAAAAACCCATTTATTAGACAAAGACAGGAAGCTTGTTTTGAAAAAGAAACCAGCCAAAGTCACGCCAGCACCCTTGGAAGCAAGTGATTAACAGGGAATCTAAAGATGTAAAATTCAGGCGGAGAAAGCAGAGTGATAGCAACTTGTAATGAGCAGTCTGACTGATTTCGTGCAGAGTCCTCATTAACTCAGTCAGAATAATGAGGATTTATCCTTGTCCTTCTGGAAAGGTTATTTGGCATAGCTTGTGCTGTGATGTCTCTATGACTGAAGAGATTCTGCCTTATTTCTGCTGTTCTGTAAGGGGTGGAAACTGAGAAAATTAATGTTGATGAAAAAGAAAACGAGCCAGGATCCTGGATGTTTTTCAAAATAGACCTCAGCATGCATGGATCTTACAGCTAGAAGAGCAATTCAAATCAAACACGAAGTGAGAAGTGCATTCTGTTGGAAGAGAATGGAGTAAGACTACTCAACCAAACTAAAAAGAAAAACATATGCTATTCTCACACTGCATGGGATTTCTAGAAACATGCTTTTTTTCCTCCTTCTTCTTTTTTTTTTTTTAATTAACAAATAGTGGCTTTCTACTTTACTTTTCTGTTTGTTCATATTTGAGATACTTTTGAAAACCTGAAGATAAAACTCTTTCTTGACAACATTATTTCATGGAAAATCTATTTTAACAGGTTTGAACAAAGTGCATTGGGCTTAGCATCTGAGTTTTAGTTCAATTCTTTAGTTCTTTTTCTCCTTCTTTAGGAGTCCATTGATTTAATGTCATTCTCCAGTTCTTATTAGGGTCCCCTAAGAACAGTGCTATTGCAGCCTAATTTAAGTGCAAATATAAATTGGCCATTGCCTAATCTTAAAATGCTGGGCGTGTCATGAGAGGAATAGATTATTCTGGCACCTCAGATCTAGGTCTATCCACTCAGAATCAAATCAGTTGCACTGCTTCTGTGAATAGCAGACAGATGAAACACTTCCAGAAGCAAAGAGGTTAAGAGGAAAAATGCAATTGACCACTGAGAGAAGTCTCAGATTCACCCAAAAGAGGATTGCATACTGAATTCCAGACAGACTGAAAGAAGGTCCTTGTTAGAAGCCTCTTACACACAGCCTTGAGAAGAGTGTTGTGATGCAGACCTTTACCAGCTGAGGGCATTTATGAGACACTCAGCATAGATGTGCCTGGGACTCCACAATGGAAAATAAACCTGATTTGAAATAGCAAGCTCTGTCACAGTCCAAGTCAAACAGCTGTGAAGTGACTACGCATTGGACATGCGTGAGCCTTTGGTCCTCAGCCACCAGACTAAACAGCTGCATGGTTTAGCTGGCATTGACATTAACTGCTGCATCTCTGCTCTAAGTACCTGGAAAAAAATGGCAGTTCTCCATGAAAATACAGGAAAACCCATGTACTAAATGGCTTTCCACATGGGAAACACGAGCCAAGCCTCTATTATAGGAAGTTGTTTAAGACATGGGACATCTGGCAGTGCAGAGTGATCAACAGATTCCTTTCAACCTGGACTCAGGGACTCACAAAGCTATACTCTAAGATGACACTACATGGCATTTTTTAGGCAGGATTTCTTCTTTGTTTTCCTCTTTGCCAAGGCGTTGCAGTAGAACCACTCAAAATTTCTGAGCTTACAAACTGCTGACCGATATCTTCATACAGCATGAGATACATGTGTACGCATGTTACATTTCACACGAGGTATAAGAGCGAAGAGCTGGGGGAGATGCAGGGTGTTGGGCACAGGAGGGAGGCAACGATGGCTGAAAGTATCCCGAAGTGACTCTCTCTGTCAGGCTGAACCTGGCAGCATCTGCTGGGTCACTTCTTCCCACAGCCAGTGATGTAGGTAACCCAGCTCCGTGTACCAATTTAGCCCAAGTGATACCCACCTGGCTCAGCCCTGGCCTGACAGCTGCACTTGAATTGCCACAGGGGTGCACAGAGTTAAAACCCCACAATTTGTCCATCCCTACTCCCTGCCGTGCTAGACTACCTGAAATTTTGAAGAGGAAAAGAAGCCATAGTTCAACCTCTCTGCATCCCTCCACTCTTCACTTGTCCATATGCTGAGGACAAATAATAAAGTGTACCATGCACCCTGACTGCTTCATGACAGACCATGGTCTAGATAATCCTGATCTAGGTAACCCTACCAAGGTAAAACCAGGAGAACTAACTTTCTGGATTTCACATAATTCAAGAAGGAAATTCGCACTAGAGAGGAGAAAAAGACACAATATTTATTTTTTCTTATGTGGGGGAAAAGTAAGCAAGAGATCACTCTTACAGCATGAGTAATTGAGTCCTAATTGCATAATTACCTCATTATTTGTCACAATGTTTTTGGCTTTCAAATTGTAGACACAAGCAGAAACATTAGCAAGTCAAAAAGATTGAGTAAATCGAACCATTTTTTACAAGTCTTTCTTGAAATGAGGTAGTTTCACTACTGCTTTAATTCCTACCAGCCCAACATAGTTATTTATTTTCCCTCCTCTATCTCCCAATATGTTTGGCTTGGAAAATTGCCGCACACACTCTGAAGGCAAAACAGAGCAAATCTGCAAAGACAAGAGAAAGCGTATTTTGAGTTCTCTGAGGGCAGCTCATTGAAAAGTTCCCCTAAATTGGAACACAGGTTGTCACCTAATATTTCTTTGTCTCTTTCTGGCCCCAAATGTTTTTTCATTCTCTCTTCAACTTTCTCAAAGTGTTAAATCTGTCTGGTAAGTTTTGTCTTCGGCAAAGTGTGAAGAAAAAGCATTGGAATCAGAGAAAAAGAAGTTCATATGTATTGAAGCTCGTATGGGAGCTTTGCTCTACTTCCAGTAAAGTCAAGGAAGCGAAGAGGAGTCCTCTGGTCTCTTAGGGGATCCCTGCCATCCTGGCAGCTGCAGGCTGGCTGAGCTGAAATGTGCCCTAAGGCGGACGTGCAGCCCCACCAGCAGCTGTGGGAGGATTATTAGAGATCTAAGATCCTGATATAATAGCTTTCTGTATTCTTTTTTGCTGTTTATATATACATATATATATGTATGTTTAAAAAAAGATTGTTTGAGAGCAGTGCATCCTTAGTGTCATATGAATAAATGGATAGTGCTCCAGAAGACAATAGCAAAAAACCTGATGTTTTTATTCCTGAGGAACAGCACAATACTGAAGTCCAGACGACAGTGTGCATGTCAGTGACAGAATCACAAGACCAATAGCTGAGTCAACATAAAAATGAAATTTCATTTAAAAAATGAACCACATACTATACTTTTGTTGTCAGAACAAGTACATTCCACCTACTATCCTTCTTTTAACCTGCTGAATAGCAAGTAGCACTACACATATCACTTTTTGCTAGCCCATCTTTCTGTGTGCCTTTACTACAGATTTCAGGAGGTGGCCCAATATCCATTAGCCAAACTGCCTTCCCTGGTAAATGTCCATGCATATGACAATCCAGCCTTGAAACATGCCAGGTATCTTGTGCAACAGTTGATCTGAAGCTCTGTGAGGGAGTTTAAAGTGCGATGACAGAAACAGTGAGGGAGGGAAAAGCATGTGGGTGTCAAACTAGCAACCACTCTTTTCACTCTTAGGAGAGAAAGAACTGCTTTTGTTATGGTTTTGTGGTGTTTATCACAGTCAAAATGGTCGCTGATACTCTGCAAGCTGCTCTTGGTCCAAGTCCCAGTCTGGTGGCTGACATTCATGATACCAAATCCAAATTGCAACTTTCAGTCACAAACAAAAATCAGGAAGAAAGGGGAAAAGCCCAGAGCTACCCCAGAACATCAGAAGTCCTATTTCCCATTACTGCAGACAGAGTTTGAAGAAATAAAGCTTTTTTTTCAATCAGTTTACTGGTCTGTTAATATGTGATAGTGGACATCACTGAATTGTGGCTTAAGCATCTTAGCCTCCCTATGTTTTCTGAACTGCAGTCACATATATTCTTGTGACTGAAACACTGGGAGAAATGGAATGGATTTCCAATTTCCTCTCCTCTTCCAAACATGAACACTGTCAGCTGCTTTTCACAAGGGCTGATGAGACAGCCAGCAAATCAGCCTTTCTATTTTCATCTCTTGAGGGCTTAACTCTTAAACGATACAGCAGCAGCTCTGCTCTGCTTCTCAGCACAGCTCTCAGAGAGTTACTGGTCCAGATGCTTTTTCCAAACAGGCAATCCCACAAAAGTAAACATGCTATTGTTTATGAGGACTGCTTGTCCTGTTATTATTTTGAGAGGTAGCATCCTTACACAGGTAAAGAAAATGAAACACATTTGTTAGTCATGGATACTGACTGGCAATTTGATCCCTGCACCCTTAAAATTTTGATCTGACTGACCAAAGCTGCAGAGGGCAATTGATTTAGACTCCTCTGACTGGAGAGCCACAACTCCCTTTGCATTAGCTGGATTGTGTTTTCTTAAGAAGTTATCATTCATGATATTTTTTTTCTGCTGTTTTGGACAAGTCATAAAATAAAAGAAATTGAGAACAAGAAGCTCTTTTTAAATGCTAAATGAATTATTTCTGCAATAATCCTTCTGCCTACAGCAGATATTCTTGTCATTATAAAACCAAATAAATCAATCATATTAACATGATTTCCATCTGTTTAGTTTCAAATGTTCAACCTTCACAGAGGCTCCCTGCAGATATCTCATTCAAGCAGGGTAGCAGGGAACTAGGTGACCATAATTGTCACACAAAAGGATCAGAATCTACATTCTTGCCTTGTCTCATTTCCACAAAATTAAAGCCCACATCAGTACACCTCCCTTGTCATGTTGATATACATCCCTGCAGAGCCCATTGCTGAATGCCTTCTTACCATGTTCTCAAGTCTGCCAGGTGGCCTGCTGTTATGTCAGGTTTCTAATACATTGAAGTATGAGGACAGCATCACAAAGAGAATTCAACATTCAGTAAAGTGCCATGACTTTTTTTATATGTCAATATCTGTATTTTTAAAGACAATTGTTATATGCTGGATGATATACATATATTTTTTTTAAAAGGCTGGACATTTTACTTGGAAAGTGTTTTTTGCAAAACTATCTTCGTGTGTGGTAGTCAGACACTGCTTTTTTAGAGGCTCAGACACTGCTTATGTAGAGGCATTTCAAAATGCTACAAAACCCAAAATAGTGATAAGTGGCATTTAAATAATTTTTTCTTTGATTCTGGTAAATGCCAGCACTCTGAATTTCCAGAGCTGGTCAGATGTGAAAGCCTGCAAATTTCACTTTCTCTTTTTATAGAATTCTTTTCTGACAGCATCTCACTGGAAAATCCAGCCTGGATTCTCCTGTCTGCATACAGGAATCGTACAACAGCTCTTCTGGCAAAATGGGTGGAAACTCAGAGCTCAGCATAAGACCAACTCAAAAGGTACCAGTGTGGCAAGTGGAATAATTTCACAGCCAAAAAAAGAAAAGAAAAAAATATCAGTATTGCCCCTTTCTATGATCACAGGTGGCAGAATCAGGCCCAGAGTTCCGCATGAACAGCTTTGTAGCTGGCTGCTCAGCTGCCTTCTTCTGGGAGTAGATTTAAAAAAATAATTATTTCATCAGCCTGATGTGAAAAAAAAAACCACAATTACCTTATTGTGAAGGAAGATGGGCCTATTCTCTGGCAATAAGGAACAGTACTGAAGACATTCAATGTCTGTGTAATACATGCCTTAAACAGAAGATGCCATGTAGAGAAAATTGAGACTGTCCAATACTCACAAGTCAGCAACTCGCAAAGTGACTTTCTTCCTTAGGTGTATGCATTGTCAGTCATTCCCAGCAGTCACCAATGTCAGCTAAAGGGTGCTGATGATTATTGCTAATGAGCATTATTGCAAACATGAGAAACAAAATGCCACTTTTGCACTTATTCGTTTAGCTAATTCACTAGTACTACACACTTCCATTGAAGGGTGGGAGAGCTTTCCTCAGCTGCCAACCATGAATTTTTAAAAAGCATAGTTTTACTTTTCATGTGTGATAAGTCCTAGCAATATTAGGAGAATAATCCTCTGGCTACGGATAAGCCTGTATCTCACTGCTGGCAAGAGCAGGCTGAAAGGCTGTATACTGTTGTTCTGTGACCTGAGGGCTGCTGAGAACTGACTGACCTCATCAAAACCAGAAGAATCAAGTTCACTAAATTTTCTCAGCTGAAAGGAAAACAAACAGGTGATAACACAGAATCATAGAATGGCTTGGGTTGGAAGGGTCTTTAGAGGTCATCTAGCTTCAAACCCCGGCCATGGGCAGGGACACCTTTCACTAGACCAGGTTGCTCAAAGCCCCATCCAGCCTGGTCTGGAACACTTCTAGTGATAGAGCATCCCCAGGTTCTCTGGGAAACCTGTTTCGGTGTCTCATCACTCTCACAATAAATAATTTCTTCCTAATAACTTATCTAAACCTACCCTTTTTGGGTTTAAAACCATTCCTCCTTGTCCTATCACCACACGCCCTTGTAAAAATTTCCTCTACATTCTCTTGTAGGCCCCCTTTAGGTACTGAAAGGTGCTATAAGCCCTGAAGTCTTCTCTTCTCCAGGTTTAATAACCCCAACTCTCTCAGCCTGTCTTCGTTGGAGAAGTGTTCCATCCCTCTGATCATCTTGGTGGCCTCCTCTGAACTTGCTCCAACAGGCCCAAGCCCTTCTTATGTTGGGTACGCAGAGCTGGACACAGCACTCCAGGTGGGGTCTCATAAAAGCAGAGTAGAGCAGGAAAATCACGTCCTTGATACAGGCCTCAATCTAGGCCAGTAGTTTTTGTCCTGTGTGCATAGGCGAAGACAGGCAGGAGTCATCACCTTCCCAAGCTCCCCATCTCTTTCAAGAGGCATCACAAGGTACTGTGGGATTGCTATCTGTTTTCTTTTCCCACAAACTGTGCTGGAGTCAGATGTATCCCAAGTTCCAGCCTTTAGATTTCTCCTGTTTGCTAACCCCCATAGGTCAGTCTTGACTAAAATGAGCTGAAAGCATGGGAATATCAGTTCTGCATATTGGAAGCATGAGAAGAAAACCACTGAAGCTCCTTCTGGGAAAGCTTTAGAAAGTAGAAAGTAAAGAGAAGACTGTTGTCTTGACCATCTCACACACACAAGAGAAGGTACAAGAGGAGCATTTGTTGCCAGATTGTGCAGTTACTGATTTTAGACTGACAACTCACACAGTGCTACTATGGCGCTGTGGGCTATAAACCTCCCATGGACTATAGACCAAAGAGCATGTCAGACCTTGGGCTGGTTATCTCTAGAGAGGACTAACATGACCAAGGAAGAGACTTATATGATTTACCAGTTAATCCTGCTCCCTTTGGGACAGCTCTGTGTACCCATTATAGTTTCAACTCTAATGTCCTTCAGGAGGTGCTATTTCCCGAGAGAAATTGAAATATGAAGTTTAAAAATAATTCCCAAGGCAAATTCCTGCAAGTAATTTGTCACATTTCTTAGTAAAATTTCTGTTCTTGTCAGGTTCTGCTTCATGATATTGCATACACAATTTTTCACTTCTCATTTGTGATTACTGAAGGCTCACAGCCACAGTAGCACACTAGTTATTGTATTTTACACGAACAAAAAATATTGGTAAGGGCTTGCAATTTTTATTTAGTCAATCAGGGATTTTTTTTTCCAATGAACTTTCTGTAAAGAACCTAAAGTTGATAAATGATATTTCATTATGTTTCAAATTATTATCATTGCCTTCTGTGTGAATGTTCAAAGTTTTTGCACTATTCATTTAATGTAGATTATAACCTTGTGGACCATGATGAATTGTATTTTGCAAATATGTATTTACAAAGGTTTTAATTATCATATATGGTGCATATATTTGCATGCAATTTGCATAATGTAATTTAACTTCCTATCATGCAGGCAATATCTTGGGGAGTCTTTACTGTGAAGATTCTTGATACATTTGGCATTTTTAAATGTAGTTGCTGGTTTTATGCAGGAAAGGTTTTACCATTCTCAAGGGTGCACAATGGTGCATATCTTGGAAAATCAGCAACCATACATATATTCTCTAAGGCTGATTTTTTAAAAGGGGTACATAAGCTTTCACCACAGACTGACAAGTGGATTAAAGCCTTGCTCTGCATATTCAAGATTCATAACACGAGGCATCATGAAAACACAATCTCTTTTTCGAATGGAAGCACGTGTGTAGAGAAAAGTATCTAATTTTGAAGAAACACACACAAATAGGAAATTTTAATCTTAGCATTGTGACTCATCTGTGTTGGTTTTGCGGGGCCTGGTTTTTGGTAGCGGGGGGGCCACAGAGGTGGCTTCTGTGAGAAGCTGCTGGAAGCTTCTGCCGTGTCCAGCAGGGCCAATCCCTGATGGCTCTGAGGATGGACGTGCTGCTGGCCAAGGCTGGGCCAGTTAGAGATGGTGGTAACGCCTCTGTGATAACAGATTTAAGAAGAAGTCGTAACAAAGTTGTGGGTAGTTGTAATTCTCCAACTAGAGAAGAGTAGGAGTGAGAATATGTGAGAGGAACAACAATGGAGGCACCAAGGTCAGTGCAGAAGGAGGGAGAGGAGGTGCTCCAGGCGCCGGAGCCGAGATGTCCCTGCAGCCCATGGTGAGGACCATGGTGAGGCAGTTGTCCCCCTGCAGCCCATGGAAGTCCACGGGGGATGCAGAGATCCACTCACAGCCCAGGGGGGAGGTGCCCACGCCAGAGCAGGTGGATACCAGGACACTGTGATCCAGAGGAAGTCCAAGTGGAGAGAGAGGCCTTGCTTCCAGGCTGGAGCAGCCTGTCCTTGGAGGACTGCACCCCATGGCAGAGTGACCCACACTGCAGCAGTTTTGGGAGGACTGTCTGCCCGTGGGATGGACTCACGCTGCAGCAGTTTTGGGAGTGCTGCTGCTCATGAGAGTGGACCCACACAGGAGGAGTTCACAGAGAACTGTCTCCTGTGGGAGGGACCCCACGGTGCAGCAGGGAAACGATTCCTCTTCCTGAGCAATGGGAAGAAGATCTTGGGTGATGAACTGACCAAAACCCCCACCCCGTCTCCCTGCGCTGTCAGTGGGAAAGAGGGAGGGGTTGGGGGGAGACAAGGGTGTTCTTAAGGGCTTATTTTACTTCTCATTCTCTTACTCTGATCTTATTAGTAATAAATTCACTTTGTATCATTCAGTTGAGCCTGTTTTGCCCTTGAAGTGTTTTCTCCTGGTCCTTATCTCAGCTCACTAACCCTTTGGTAAATTTTCTCTCCTCTGTCCAGCTGCAAAGCAGAGGAGAGTGAGTGAGCGGGCTTTTCATGGGTGCCTGGCATTCGGCCAGTGTCAAACCATGACACTCATCTAAGGTGGTCCTGGACTCCAATATCACAGAAACACAGAATCACAGAATAAGCTGAATTTGAAGTGACCCACAAGGATCATCGAAGTCCAGCTCCTGGTCCTGCCCAGGACACCCCAAGAGTCACACCATGTGCCTGAGGGTATTGTCCAAACTTTTCTTGAACTCTGTCGGGCTTGATGCTGTGACCACTTCTCTGGGGAGCCTGTTCCAGTGCCCAACCACTCTCTGGTTGAGAAGAATCTTTTTCTAATATTCAACCTAAACCTCCCCTGACACAATTTCAGCCATGTGCAGTCAAATCCAAGATTTTTAATATCTTATTAATACACCTAAATCTGAAAACAGAGAGGTTTAGCTTTGCACCTCTGTACCAGTTCATGGGGATTTTTTATCCCCTTGCTGCTGATTTGCTTTGAAATATTGCAAGAAGACTCCACCAAAGAAAGAATATAGCTAGTAAGGATAGAGTCATTCCTGCTACGAAGAGCCCAACTGTAATCCCTTTTCAGGAAGGATAATTAGGAAGAAATATTCCTCCTAAGACTTCCAACCTGTCTGAAAATTAGAGACTGAGGTCTTTTCAGTGCAACCATGTAAAGGCATGAAGCAGAATAGCTCCAGCCTACCTCTGAGTCAGCCAACTACAACCTCAAGTCTCGGGGCCAGATCTGAAGGATTGAAAAGAGGGATAACCCATGAAGGTGAAACAGTCTGGAAATATATGGAAAGGTACATATATACATGCAGGAAAGAGATCAGGTAAACACACTGCTCCATGCCACTCCAGCAGATCTTGCTGGATGCTTGGATATGAATTTGTTGCACTTCTGAAAATTTTAATTCATAGATGTCTTCCCAAACCACAAGCAGAAAAAGTGGAAACATACTTCCTTTCTTCCCTCCTTGCTTTTTTGGTTGAGGTTCTGCTGAGGAACAGGAAAATACAGAAACATCTTAGAACACCATTTCCACACAAACTGTGCTGAGCTCAAAAATAGCATGAATCGTAGCCTTTAGATTTCTCCAAAATGTTTGCTTACTTTCACAGGATAATCCAAAATTTCCCTTCAGGTTTTATATTCTTAGGTAATTCCCTCAAGCCATCCCTTACTGTAACCATCTCATATTACAAGTGTTAAGAGAAACACACATCTTTTATAGGCCTTTTTCCAATGTCAATCCAATTTCAAATATGAAGATCTAAAGATTGCATTAACTTGCCATTACTGGTTTGCATAATAAACTATTTTTCATACCCACACAAGGTTTCTGGAGTGTGGGTTTTTTCCACACTCATGCTTGGAAACTGAACCTTTACACACATCTTTGTGTAGGAATTGCTTATTGCTTTGATAGCCCTTTTAAAGAAACTGTGTCTGCAGAGGAACTGGCAACTGTAGGTAAGAGCCCACTATCCATTCCATATCAAAACACACTAACACAGCCTTGGAAAATCAGATTGAATAAAATGAAGAACAAAAGATGTAATATGATTGTATGCATGATAAAAATCACAAAACTCATGAAATTATGAATTATTAATTAAAATTATTAATCAAAGTTATCATATGTCAGAGGAATATTTCCCTAATATTTCCTCTACCAAAACTATTTTAAATATGTCCATATTTGCCATTCTCTCTTTTTCACTTTCTGTGGATAGTTGAACATTCAGATTACTATGACTGTTTATGAATAATATAATTTCCACTCAAATATTCAAAAATCATTCATTTGAAATGAATCCCATATTGATATGGGAAATACCAAATTCATACTATGCTAGTGAATCTCCTAAGCACCTAAACCATTCCAAAGAGAGAATCAGTACTTTAAGGCTTTCATAAATAAATAAAATCATTAGACTTCCGTAACCTACTAGCATTGCATTGTGTCTCCAAAGAACAGCTCATGAACTGCTAGCAGACTAAGAATCCAATGAATAATTTGAATAATGAATTCACCTGAAAATTAGCCAATCTTTTAATGAACAATTGCTGAACATGAAACAGCTATAATGCATTGAATTTTTTTTAATAATCTACTTTGATCAGACAGATTATACTTGACCTGAAGCAACAGTTAGAGAGCATTTAAAAATATATAAAAGTATTATTGATTTATGTTTCTGCAATTGTTGATGTCTTAAAGTTATAAGTGTTTATTCCTGTAGCTACACACATATGAAACAAGAAATTTAAGCACAGTCATCTGCTTGTCTAAACCAAATTTGGTTCAATACCACCCGGCTAACCTCTACACCATAAGAGTTCCTGCTGTAGCAAGCAGAGCAACAGTAGGACAGTAGCGGCCTTTAGGCATTTAGGTCTCTGGCATCCAGTCCATATTAAAACCAAATATATCCGGAATATATGGACATTATCAGATATCTTGCTTAGAGGAACCACTGAAATATGCCACCATGTTTAAATATATTTATTAAAGACTAGATCAAGAGTTTATCATTCACATTGTGTTATTCCTTCCAAGTCTTATTTCTTCCAGGTGTCATGCTGGCATGACTGAGAAAGCTCAGATAGCAGATACTCACTGTCATAAGGAAAAGGTTAACACGAGCTCCAGCTAGCATGCAGAACAATGTTATAACATTGCATCCCACAGTAAGCTCATTTTGTAGCATCTGGTGCATGGAATAGCCACAGCAAGATGCATACTTAAATACTGAGTTTGCATGCAGCAATACCTACCTACCGTCCTGACTATCTAGGGATTGGAAAAAGTACCTACTGAAGCTTTTTTCTATTTAAAAAATTACTAATATGCAGATTTATCCAAGTGTCAACGTAAGTGAAGATTTCCTAAAAGTGATAAGTTTCATCTTAAGTTATGCTAATCAGAAACGTAGATTGAAGACTTTATGAAAAAAAGAGATAAAACTCACGATAAGTGAGTTTTATCTCTTTTTTTCATAAAAAAACTCACTTATCGTGAGTTTTATCATTAATAAAAATTGTGAAGTGAAAAGATGTACATTTAGAACAAGAAGAATGATTTTCCAAAATCTTGCTCACACTTGATGTATTCTCAAAGGTACTTGAAACATACTTAAAATTGAAGGAGTAAAATAGTTCCATATACTTTTTATATGGTCAAGCCAACCTGAAATTAAGTAAATGCATTGAGTAAACTGCTGATGTTTCATTAGACTAAGAATACAAAAATGCATCAAAGTCACAGCTGAGAAGGCCTACATTCTTCAAAGTGTCCAATATACCAAATCAACGCACAATATAATCAGATTGATTTCAAAATGGAGAAAACAAATATTTTTTCTTTGGTAGTTCTGCACTGGAGATTGAGAAGGCGTCTTTTTGTACTTGGATTGGAAGATTTCTTCCAGGCAATACATACGGACGTCTTTGCTGATATCAGACATTTTCCTGATGGAAACTTGTCTTAATTGTCATCTTTTCCAAAAAAGAATGGAGGCTTTTCTTCTGATGTAGAAGCTATACTTGTACCCTTTATTTATGCAGTCATGGAATAATGTAGGTTGAAGGAGATCCCTGGAGATATCACAGCTCAGGAAGATATATGGTCCATGCAACCTCCCTTTAAGTAATTTGTCTCATTTCTGTAATTTTCTTTGGATCATTGGAGAAAGTACAAGTCATGTAATTAGGGCGACAACAAATCTGCTACTATAAATTAGGTTCTACACTTTTATTTAGGAAGTCAAAACTTCTTTTATATTTCATTAATCTATTGACCCCAGACCAATCAAAGTGTCCCTTGGACCAAATTCTATTAATTACTGATGATATTACAACTTACTAATGGAAAACTGAAGCAAGCTTTATAAAAATAGAACCTGATTCTTTTTGGCTTTTGCGCAAAGGCACGACTGTGAAAGGCTGTCTAAGTTGACTTTCCTCCTACATGGCACAGTGAGAGAAAACTATCTTTCCTTTTCCTTCTGTGAATCCAGCCAGAGAAGAAGAATGTACATGGACCAACAGAAAACAGATACTTGTCAATTGCTTCATGCAGTACTGGGACATGCAAAGAAAATGTGAAAGGCAATGTGCAGAAACTTCCATGGAGTAAAAATGCTGCATTTATGGGCAAGGAAAGGTGGAAGAGTAAAAGCCAAATGGCATCAACTAAAGCCTGCTGTCAGGATGCTGCATAGGCCAGCTACTCCTTGAGGGCTGGGGAGCCAGCAGCTGAGGGGGAGCCCAGGGCAGGGCAGGACAGGACCTTGACAGCCAGGGCTCGATCCAGTTGTGCCCAGGCCAGGAATGCTTGGGAAAACCCAGGTGCTGTGGCCAGGTTCAGACAAGGGTTGAGATCACTGGGCTGAGTGTCAAAGAGCTGATTGATGCCACAACAGAAGCATCCCTTCTGTTTTCAGTTTTTTGAATAATTTTTAAACATTGCCTTCTTGATATTTCTATCCCACAAATACAATTGTTGTGGTCATCACAAACATGCAACACATGTGGAGGCAGAAGACAACAAACTGGACCATTGCCATTTCCTGAAGACAAGAAAGAAAAGGAAATTCAAAACCATGGAGAAGGAGAAAAGTCCCGAGTATTGTTATTTCCTTCTGCTCTATAGCTGACTGATATGCAAATAGTTAAGAATCAATCTCAAAGAAACCACTCAAAGAAATTTACTCTACCTCTATCAACAACTTCTGAAAGCAAATTTTAAAATCCATGTTTATACATGAAAATCAGAGAAAAAACAGTTACTTCTGGGGAAGCCTTCAAAATAAAAAATACTTTCTTATATTCATCCCTTGAAATACCAACAAAACCTACAGAAATCAAGGTAAGTCACATGCATGTTAAAACAAAACAAAAAACCCCAAACAGAACAACAACAACAAAAAACAAACCCCTAAACAGAACAATTGGGGGGGGGGGGGAAAAGGAAAATAACGTTTTCAATAAAAATGCTCTTGTGGGACAAATTTAAGAACAATAGTCTGAAACTTTGAATACAAGGATTGTTCCTCACAAAAAGGTAGGAGGGATGAAGGTAGACAAATTGACAGAGGGGAGGGAGCCAGATAAAGAGCTCTATAGATTTTCTGTATTATGTCCTGTGAGCTGTAAGTAAAAGAAGATTGCACAGTTGGTACTACCTCAGGAGAAACCTGGGATGTGATTAAAAGCCAAACCGGCAGAGTGCTTTCAGCTGCTTCCTGCTGTCTTAGAAAGGACAAATGTTTGAGTTTTCCAAGGTCCCTTAAACCTTATACTGGTGGCTGCCTGTTCTGAGTCCTATACCTTCCCCTCTACTCAATTTCTGATGCATTAAAACTCCTTTTTTCCCATCCCAGTGAGAACTAAAGCATGGGGAGTCTTAATGTGCCCAGTCAAGAGGGGTGGACACAAAGGACAGTTGTATGGAAACCAAAGACTTGAGGGACCAGCAATTCTATATGGAGCAAATTACTTATTCTTCCTGAATACCATGGGATTGATTCTGAATCCTCTAACTCTGGTCTGGTAATGCCTACTTATGTGGGTGATACAAAAGGAAATAAATGAGAATGCTCAGGATTAGTAAACATCGGTCAGTTACAGAAATGAAGGAATATGAGGGTAGTATCACAGTCCCTTTCATCATGGTGCTTTCAGACAGTCCATGGCAGGCAGAGCACACAACTCTTGGGAAAGAATGGAGACGTGTTAATATTTTGAGAGTTTTTAAGAAGAGTGTATACATACAGATAGATAAAACCATTGGAAATTCAATAATTTTCTGAGTGACATTAAAACTAAGAGAGAAGGGAGAGACAGAAAGGAAAGTAGTAAATTTCTACAGGCCAGTCAATGCTATTTGAGATATAAATAGTTCATAATCTATCCAATACATATTAATCCCATTTCCAGTTGTAAGAAAGGAAAAATATTTAACCTAATACCCCATTTGACAATATTTAGGAAACAATGCTGATGGGAAGAACAGAAAATAAATTTGAGAGTATCTTTATGAAATACCATGTTATCCTTTTACTTTAAATGGAGTAAAAATATAGGTATTCACCAAATTAACCATTATTTAAAATCAAAAACTGTTTACTAATTATTAGAAAGAGTAATATATTTTTTTTTAATTCATGCAGTAAACTTCCCCATTATTAGGGGAAGAAGGAGGAGGTGGGAGAGCTGTGGAGATGTGAAACCTCTGTATCATCTATGTAGCAACCCCAGATAAAAGCCAAAAGGGAATTTACATGAATGTGAATGAACCCTATTTGCCAATCAGTTTTCACTTTGTGACACCTGCCCTCTAAGTCTTCTATGTTGTGACATGGAGTCATGCACTCTCTCCTGGGCAGTGACCCCCACTATGGCCTAGCAATCCTTTGCCACCCCACCCTTTTCTCTTTCCCATCTGCTTGTCTGTTATCTCCCCAGTTATTCTTCCTTTCTACACTACACAACCTTCACCATTTCACACTGTCTAGCTAACAGGACTTCATTTCATGAAAGCCTCTAGATATTGCTATGATTTAAGTGACAGAGAAACATAAAACTTCTCAGACACTATTTTTTGCATGAGAGACAGCCTCTCTGCATGCACAGCCAGCGATTGCACACTGAAAACTACATTTTAATCCCTACTGAAATACTACAAAGGACAAGGATGCTTCATCAGTTAAAAAGAATTAGCTGTGAAAGACTGGCATTATATTAGTGGGGACTACACAGTTTTGGCAGAGGAAGAACAGAACTATCCCTGGAAGACTGACCCAGTACAAAGAATGAAATTACTGCAACAATATTACTTATTTCCATCAGCACCACGTTTAACTGCTGCAAGACCATAAACACCAATTAAATATAAATGCATGTTTGTGTTCTGAATAACAATTTTTAAAAAATAAATACATCTTTTTAACAAAATTAGAACTTGAGCCAGTAGTTAGTATTTGTGTGCTGGTTTGAATGTGAACCAGCAGGGAAAATTAAGCCCCCACAAAATACCTCGACAGATTTTAGGTCAAAATTACAATTTTAATAAAAAGGTTAAAATAAATGCAGTAATACAGAAACACCGGTCTAAACAAACCAACCTGACACCCTGTTGACCAGCATGGTAGCTGTGTAGTCCAGTTAGGCACTGGTCCTGTAGAAGGTCTGGTCCGGAGACCTCTGGGTTTCCAGTCGTCTGATAGTCCAGTGGTCCAGTGGAGTGGAGTGGAGTCCAGTCGAGTGGAATAGTCCTGAGTCCAGTCAAGTCCAGTCCAGAGGAGTGGAGTGGAGTCCAGTCGAGTCCAGTGGAGTTGAGTAGTTCTGAGTCCAGTTGAGTCCAGTCCAGAGGAGTGGAGTCCAGTCGAGTCCAGTCAAGTCGAGTGATTTCTCCCATCTCAAAAACCTGCTTTTATGTCGTGTTTCTTAGCTGGTACCTCCCCCAGGGGCGGGGACTTCCTCAATGGAAAAGGATTTTCCCGACGTCCTATTGGTTGCTTCAGCAATGAGCTCACATGAGGCTTCTTGGAGGAGCAAACTGTTTCTGACATTCTATTTTTACCTTGTTCGTTAATGATCCATTAATCAAGATAATTCACTCAGGGTGGTTCTGAAGTTCTATTGGTCCATGCTTATCAAGTCCGGTAATGGGCCATTAATCAAGATAATCTACTCAGGATGGGTGGTGTAATGGACCATTAGCTGAGATGATCTACTCAGGATGGGTGATGCTTGCTGTGGGCTGGAGTGGTTATCTCAGTTGAGATAAGGGGTACCACCCTACCTCACATGAGCATAGCCTCGGGGACCAGGTGTGTAACTGTGAACGATCCAGCTTATCGAGGAGATATGTGGGTAGTAATAGATAATATGGTTAACCCAGGACAGTTTGTCACGGAGATGCTTGAACTGTCTAAAATGTAAGTGGTACAACACCACAACACTTTTACTGAGAATTCAATTATGACTTGGAAACTATATTTTTTTCCACAGAAAATAGAAGGGAAACAAAAACTATATCTTGATAATAGAAGTAAATATCACTCCCCAAAAAAGACAACATTCTGTCATATTCTCATCATGTATATATATATTATATATGCGTGCCATATAATTCTGCCAGCCAAGAAAACAGGAAGGTAATAAAGAATTTTGGGGAAAAAAAATAATGCCATTAGCAGACAAATAAAAGTAATATTTCCTAGCTCAGTTTTTACTGCCGTGGTGGGGAAGTCTCTACCTTAGGACTCAAAAGCCATGAACATCAATGAATTCCAGCTTAGGACTTTGTTGTCTAATATCCAAAGAGAGCAGAGGAATGACTTTGTTATGTGTCTGTCTAATCAATGTCCAGAAATAGCAAGGATTATTTTTCAGGGCAGGTTTGACAGGGAAGTGTGTGATGGGAATTGGTTTAATAAGACAACCTTTTAAAACAGTATATTCATGAAATCCTTAGAGAAGCACATACCAGTATTCATTTGACAGCCTTCTCAGTAAAAATCTTTTTTCTCTAAAAAGAAAATAAAAATAAAAGTAATGAAGTTCAATAGGGATAGATTCGATTTCCTCTTTTTTTTTTTTCCATGAAATCACAAACTCTAATTAACCACGCCCAGAGTTTTTTGTTATATTGAAACAGAAGCTCATTTAAAGCCAATGAGCCCATTCAACAATAATGGAAATAGATACTGCTGCTCCATTCTCCTCGCTGACACCTTTACTACATACCATCTCATCACCATAAGCCAACCAACGTTGGCCCACATTGGTCATTAGCTTAGCTTTGCAAAGAACTTTCTGTTTCCTCATTTATAAAGAGAAAAACCAATACCATGAAAAATTACTTCTTTTCACTGCCTCAGAAACTGAGGTGAGGAAAACTGCCAATTGTACAACAGTAGTTTCTTCTGTGTCCCAACTAAAGCATAGTACCCAAGTCCAAAATGCTTCATCCTCAGAAGTTCTGCAATGTTGAAGCATTTAGGGTTGTATGTTCACATCTTATTCAAGTAGATTGTCCCTGTGATTTTTACATTACCAATAAATCAAATATCTGATGACCACAGCCTATAAAATTGCAAGATGTGTAAAAATTAAGATATATTACAATACGGGGTATTATCAGAGATGTTTTAGAGCCTTCATTGCTTACATATTTCATTTGTTGAGGCTTTCTTTGAAATCGTTAGAGTTAATTGTTTCATATTAAATGAAAATGAAGTTTCTTGTGTTGATGCATGCTTTCAGGAACTAGAATTGAACAGAAATACAAAAGAATTCAAAAATCACACACAAAAAAAAGGCTGCTCTGTCCCACCCCCAAGGACAGAGAAGCATATTTAGTAAGCTAAGTGCACACACAGCACTAGGGCTAGGAGAAACCACAGTGTTTCATTCCACAGTTTGCTCAAGTTAAGATCCCAGAAAATCTATTCACAAAGAGCAAAAAATATTAATGCAAGATAAACCTGCTGCACAGTACTGCCCTGACAATATAAAGTCATTCAAAATCCACCTTAACTTTGCATCTTTATAGTACAAAGCCCCTTGAGTTCTTAGACTGGTCCTACAGGCTCATGACAGTTTTGTAGCCCAGAAAGAGAGGACTTAGTGTGATACTAATGCCCTAATTATTCAGCTTTTTAATGTCAACTCCTTTGGGGCATGCATCTGAAACAGCCACTGCAGTCCTGGCATTACAGAAAGAAAACATCTTCCAACATCCGGAGAATGTCTGGGATAAAGAGTTAAAAGAGAGTAAAGAATAAAATAATTTCTTTTCCCAAGCTAAAAAGAAAAAAAAAGGGTTTATTTTTTCTTGATTCAAAAAGTCTTTGGAACCAAAATTACATCTGAGATCTGGTATCTAAAATAAGATGGAAGAAAATAAAAAAAGATGGAAAAATCATTAGTGATTGCTTTTACACTTCAAAATACTGGGGCTTGGTCACTGCTGCCCAATGGAAAGTTTATGCTGAAAATTTGTTTCCACGTTCAAACGTCACATTTACATAGAAATACACATAGAATTCTTCTCATCCCCCGACCCTTTTACATGTACTTGTCAGAATTTTATACTCCCTGTAACAATCTTCCTCAGTATATTTTTAGACTGTTATTTCTTTACATGCAAAACATAAATTTGAATCTTTCTGCTGCCTAACTGTTTATGTCCTTGGCATTATTTGCCTCTTTGTTCATTTCTGCATTTGATTTCTTTCTCTTATATCAGCAGTTATATTTGAAATGTCCTTCAATACTTTTTAGATGTGTGTGCACCTCATCTTCATTTGTCTTGAGACAGATTTAAGCCACAGCTAGTTTAGTCATTTTAAACTCATTATTTCCTATCTTTATTCATGAGTTTACTTCCTTCCTGCTATTTATTTTTTCTCATTGTAATTTTATAAGCCTCTCTGATTTCTCTTAACAAACCAGCTATCTCCTTTTATATATGTTGTAATTTCTTTTCTTCACACATCGTTCTGGTTTGGCTTACTGTCATATCCTTCCGTTTGGCAGAAAATGGGAATGCTCAAATGGCCGGGCTGAAACAATCGTATTCTATGCACAGCACCTTTTTAATATGCATTTCTTATATACATTTTATAAAAGTTGTTCTTGTAATTTATACTGCAAGTTCCTAGAAGAAAAAAAAAGGACCTCTCTTTGGAATTTCAGTATATGATTTGAAATAATGTGAATCAGAAGCAGCACTTCTAATGCATATCTGATTTAATCTTCAGGCATATGTATATTACTTAGCACTTGAGCAGATGAGAATCCTGAGCATACAACAGTTGTAGGAGCATTGCATGCTTTCAGTAAGCAATTTTGTAAATCCCTCCTTAGCCTTTAGAGAACCTAATAATTTTTGTATAGCTATTCCTGTAAATGGTTATATATATGTTTAAACATGTATTCCTATGCACCTGTACTTAATGAAAAATATCGAAAACTGGTTACCTATTTACTGTAGTAATTTCTTTCCTCAGAGACCCTATGTTCCCCAGATACACAGAGGTCTTACTACTCAGCTCAGCTCTGCTCCTGTTAGCTTGCACGTACCTGTCTTGGACTCAGCAGGAAAAGTCACCAAGCCTCAATGAGTGCCAGCACACACACTGCTGTGCCTCTCCTGTGTTCAAATGGATTTGTTTTCATATGCTGAGATGGAAAGAGGAACTACAGGGCATTACTTCTGGCAGTGCATCTCCAACGCACAACATGCCACAGCAGACTTTAGGTCTGCTCAGTTCCCATCTCTGTCAACTCAAAATGTGTATTAAACTATCACCATGCATGCAGAAAGGTCTGGGCTCATGCAGGAAGGGGTAAGGGAAGATGAAGATCTGAGCTTTTGTATTGTAGACCTTTGACATACCTGGTTGAAGAGGTATTGCACATGGGAACTGAGTGATCACTACCTTAAATGCCTGGGGTTTGTGAATCCAGCTCTTTGCTGGTGTTAATGACCTCAAAAAATGATTTTGAATGTTTCTGCTTCAGAACTTTGGTCACAGAGATGAAAAAAAAACATTAGGATAGTGCTGTGCTCAAGAGGAAGCCCAGACCCTCTCACTCACAGTCCATTTCTCTTTCCTGAGACAGACAGAAAACAAGCTGTGGTGTTGTCTGGCTACTTGGCCTTTCCACAGCACTTAGGCAGTGCATCTCAGAGATTAAGAGAAACTGAGGGAAGGTCAGTAGATAGTGGCAAGGGAGACAATCTTGGGCAAAGTGATTATCCAAATAAAGTCCATTCCTGTTTACCTTATCTCTAGCTAAGAGTTTGTGCCCTTTTTCATGCCTGGCTGTGGACAGTGCAGTCCCTATATAAATGACAAGAAGAACAGAGTAGATCTGGCTGTTCTGGCTTCTGTTGTGAGGCTGGGAAGGCATGGCAGACCAAGTAAGCTGGAGCCATGTGTGGTAGCTACTGAAATGTCATTAGGGCATGCAAGCACAGGGTGTTGGTTACATTGATGTCCTATGACTGACCAGTGGCATTTCCAGCTCTGATGAGGTTGGCTGCCAGGCAGATGTGTGTGTAGCCAGAGGTTAAATCAGTGCAACTCCAATATTGTATAGGCTAAGTCTACAGTGTCTTGTCACTGTGTCTTTTGGAACCTGTGCTGGTTATTTGATAACACTTTTGTTTGGGTTGTTCTCATGTATGTGGTTCCAAGGCTTGCCTGTGGCATACCAAGTCCTGATACTTTCCAAATTTGCACTTGCTCCCAAGGTCTGGGTAGGTAACCTTGAAGGTGCTTGTAGGGACTTTCTAATGGGACAGAATCTTTGGGCCAGTTTGTAACAGCAGAATATGAGGGGCACTCCAAACAACTGAATCAGAAACCAAAATACATAGTAGAAAATTTAGTACAATTGAGAGCTTATATCGGGAAACTAAAGTACGATACCTCAATTGGAAACAAAAATTAAAATGATTCAATTAAAATCAGTAGGAACAAATATTCTGGGCCAAACTCAATTTGAGATACTGAGGCTGTATGTCATGAAAGAGCCCACAAAGGGAATATAGGAGACCAGCCATCCTTAATGGTATGTGTACGCAGGCCATAGATCCTGTTTGTTTACAGATCTCTAAGCCAGAAACAGAAACTCTGACAGAATCTCAACCATTTAGTTGACAGGTGACAAGAGATATCAGAAATGGCCTCTCAATAGGTAACCACTAACACTGAAAGAAAATCTGCATTATTGTTTCTGTTTGGATCTAAGAGAACAAAATAGATCGATAAAAAGTTCCATGAAGTGACACATTAATCTTTTACTAATTTAAATGTATATCTGCCTTGCTTTTACAAATCTCCCCAGATAAGAGGAATTCAAGGCAAGCCACTTTCAATGCACTATGCAGGAGGTAGTAATTTCACGGGCTTCCTTTGGCTTAAAATATATCCCTGAGAATTTTCAGTAAGCGCTACATGTTTCTTGAAGGAACTGAATCTATTGAAATGCATATAGATGATGTTCTGACTTTTGAGAGTACGGCAAGAGAACATCACAAAAGACTAAAAAGTGCATTTGACAGCACTATGAAATAGGACCCAAATTATACAATAAATGTAAAGCTTCAGGCTCCAGAAATGTTTGAAAGAAGCCCTAAAGAAGGCAGTCAATTCCTAGCTATTCCAGACTTCAAAGATGAAAAGACAAATGAGTGTGCAAAGTGGGAGGGATGGTAAAAATCTGTGGGAAAATTCATGTCAAGCTTGACAGTCTTTATTAGTAGCTGTCAAGCACTTAGAAAGAAGAGCACACAGTGGTGTTCAAGCTTGGACAGAGATTTTCACATCTTACAGGGTTAATAAAATTCCTATTCTCAAGTATTTTGATAACAGTACACAGACCTAAGCATTTTCAGATGTTTTGGAAAATTGCTGAAGGATAGGACACTTACAGAAAAGGCTGAACACAGGGTACTTACGAAATCAGAATGTCCCTATGCTTTAGGAAGAGGGTAGGTGAAAGAAGTTTTACATTTTCACTTACAGGAAATTGGCAATAGCAGGAACTAATCACATAACATTTGTGCTCACAGGAAAGGTGGCACTGGTTAAATATAACTGAAAAATAAGGTTGGGTTTTATCGATTGCAATTATAATATTTGAAAATGCAGCATAAACATGGAAACATACCGATAGAGACACTCTTAAGAAGCATTCTCAAAAATAAAGGTGTACTATTACATCGTAACAGTAACAAAAAAATCTGTCTCAGAAACTATATTGTTGGATTATTATTTGTGTTACTATAAGGCTGTGTGGAGAAATTTGTTTCAAATTTTTCACAGGAAAATTTAAATCTGCATTTGCCAGATATGTCCTAGAAATTGTTAAATCTTATCCTAGTCTATCACCTGATAGGCAGAACTGGATTATGGATTTCAACATGTAACCTGTCAAGTTCCAGACATCCTTAACTGAATGGTCTAGAGGAAAAGGCCATTAAGACAGATAAAAGGTTATCCACAAGCAATTCTAGAATGGTCTACCACTAGCTGAAATTTAGTGTAACACAAAAATCAAGACCAGACCTCCTCAACCAGGAGGAAAATGGAAGGCAAAACTGTTTCTGAATATAAAATCATACAGTGATAGCACGACAGGAGTTCTAGGGTATTAAAGTTTTGGTAGCCTGGAGGTACAGACCATATGCATAATGGCATTTAGTGGATGCAAAAGGACAGTGACTTGTGAAACTGTGCTTTTTTTGTTCTATACAAACTTGGGAACATACTTTTATGGAAAGCTTGAAGCCATTACAATGTTTTTTTGATTAAAAAAAATTTATAAGGCAAAATATTGCCAACCAGTCAAGGGAGGGGATTGTCCCGCTCTATTCTGAACTGGTGTAGCCTCACCTGGAGCCCTGGGGGGAGTTTCAGGCACCACAATGTAAAAAAGACATGAAGCTATTAGACAGTGTCCAAAGGAGGGCCACAAGGATGGTGAGGATCTGCGGGTGAATCTGTGTGAGGAGCAGCTGAGGTCACTTGCTCTGTTCAGGCTGGAGAAGAGGAGACTGAGGGGAGACCTCATTGCAGTTACAACTTCCTAATGAGGGGAAGAGGAGGGGCAGGCACTGATCTCTTCACTCTTGAGACCAGTGACAGGACCTGAGGGAATGGCCTGAAGTTGTGTCAGGGGAGGTTTAGGTTGGATATTAGAAAAAGATTCTTCACCCTAAAGGTGGTTGCACACTGGAACAGGCTCCCCAGGGAAATGGTCACAGCACCAAACCTGANGAGAGGAGAGGAGAGGAGAGGAGAGGAGAGGAGAGGAGAGGAGGAGAGGAGAGGAGAGGAGAGAGAAACTGCTTTTCCCTGAAAGCCAGTTGGAAGCAGGATTGTACAAAGAGCTAGAGGATTGCAAAATGGTGGAAAATGGGTCAAATTCTGAAGTGCTCTTACAAGACCAATGAGAATATGTAGAGCACTACTAAAATAGTTTAATGGGTTTTTTATGACCCCTGTAAAAGAAAATTTAGGGTGAGATCAGCCTTTATTCCTAAAAAAAGAAGGAAACACAAGGAATTTATGTGCTGGCCCTTTGAGAGTACAATAACAAAGAACAAAGTGTATGGCCTAAGACCATTAAATTGAAACCATGAGTTCTGAGCAGAAAGCATGTTAGAGTCAGAAGAAAGCAGATCTGGATCCCCTTCTCTTCATACTCTTTATGTAGTGACATTTCATAGGAAAGAGTAACACTGATAACGAAGAGGTGACAAAGAAAAGTTTTGTCAATTATCTTTCGGCTTTTAGTTGCCAGCTGCCAGTTAGGCCTGATTTCTTCTCTAGTTCAGCACATCTCATTCTTTGGGATGAGACAGATGAGCTGTGTTCAGGCAACAATGAAAATGGGAGAGATGGTTTAAGAACCTGTTTCTTGCTGCTTCCTAGTGATGTCACTGCTTACCTGCTAAGTAGTGCACTTATTTTCTGTCCTTATTAATATGGCACATCCAAACACCGACAGGGAAGATGCTTGCTGGCATGAACCAAATACGTAATACAAGCATATAGTTTTGCATACAGCTATAGCTACAGAGACACTTGGACCTTGGTTGCAAGTAGATGCCTTATCCCCAGGAGGTAAAATAATTGCCACAAAATCTGCAATCTCCGCAGGACCTGTGTACAACAAAGCTTCATTGGGTACCTTAACCAACCTTCGAACGTGACATAATTGGCAGGGATCAGGCAGGAGTGGAAATGTGAATCTAGTTGGATTCAAACAACTCTGCAATAATTATACAGTCAGTTCTCATTCAAAAATACAGGGAGATGAAAAATTCCCATGATCTGTGCGACCATTTTAACTTTGTATGCAACATGTAAGAGGATTTCTCACCTTGCTGAGACTAGAGTCAATGAGAAGCAGCTGAAGCTAATAGAGTTATAGAACCATGTAGTAGGAGAAATTGTGTCAGTACTTATATCTATGTACAAAATTGGATTTTTTTTAACTTTAGAGTTTCAAAAGCTTCTTGACATGAAGGTGAAACAATACACCAGAATGGTATTAGCTCCTAGCATACAGCAGCACTCAGCATTAACCAGCTGTTCAGTCTGCCTCTGCTCAGGACAACCCAGAGTCAAGGGGTAGCACAATGCAGGAAATTGTTATTCAAAGACACTTAAGAGACATGGGGCTGGATTATGATGGCTATTGATAGTCTGCTCTTTGGGCCTAAACATATGTTTAAAATCCTTTCTTTCCCATATGCATGGAATTTCCTTTGTGGAGAGTATGTGCTTAGGTTACCTAGGGGATACTGTGCTGATGCAAATACGTGTAGAAAAGGAGAGATACAATGATATTATCTTGAGAAAATGTCTATCCCCATCCTGAAGAACTACATCAGTTCTTGAAATAGAAAAGCATAAAACTGAGATAATGAAACCAGCAAGACAAGACCTCAGAATATGGAAGAATGCGTTACTTCAAAAAGCCAAGGGAAGAATCCAGGTCAGTGTTACTTGTGGCATCATGAAAAATAGCGACCAGACACACAAAAAGGGAAAGATGGGAAAAAAGGTTTATTGGCTGATGTCAGGATGATTACATGTCAAAAAACTACCCAGTCTTCATAAAAGATCAGTGATAAAAATACCAGCCCGTGAAGGTTGAAAATAGCAGAAAAACCTTACAGGAATAAGTGTCCCACTTTTATGAATGTGACCTGTAGGGTGAATTACTAAAATCTTGGCATGGGTAACTGAGGATTAGAAAGACAGCATGTAGCTATAAGTAAGTGTGTACTGGACTAATAACCTTAAAATACGTGACTGAGGAAACTCACAGAATAAATCATAATCCATTTAAAAAGCTTTAGATATGAAAGGACAGCAGTAACAGGTAAAATATCTATAAAGTGATGCTATATTTTAAGATAGATGACATATACAGCAAATTAAGAGAAAGTAACTCTCTTTCAGCATTTTTTTCCCTTATAAAATAAAATTCAAAGACAGTTTGTGACACTTAAAGAGATCCAGTGAAGGTTGTAGCAGCATATGAAAGGAAGAAAATTTTAAAAAAGGACAAGTCAGGTAGTGGATAAAAACCAAATTAATTTCATTTCATGAATTCATCATTTGAGCCATTCCGTAGCTGTACTTCCAGATCTTTCATAGATGTGCATATTTCTTCTAATCCTAGGTTTTTATATTTCTCTAGAGTGAGCCAACCTAATCATTCCCATTCTCTCCTTCAGCTGGATCTTTCAAAGCTTGTTTGTACATGAAAGAGCCTGCCTAATTTACTTCTGCTGCTTTTCAGGGGATAGTGCTGACTTCGCTGTCTCAGAGGTGTCTATGGTCCTATCAGAAAACTAGAATTTTTTCAAGGAGGCTGGTAACAGTTTGAAAAGACTAACCAAACTTCTAATTATTGTGTTAAGGAAGCAAAGCTTTGGGTTTTTAATCTGAAGAAGAATACATTATAAAGACTAAATCCAGAATTAAGGAATTTAAACCATGGTTTTGTTATGTTTTCTCAGCAGGAATTCTAGGGATAGGAAGATAAAACACACCCTCTGAGAGGAGCAAAAATTACAATGTGTAAGGATCTACTGTGCCCTGCCCAGACCTAGGTAGCGTTACATTAGGTTATAAAGTAATGCATATCTTGTCACTGAAATGTGAAATCAAATAGAAAGCATGCTTAAGAAAAAGAGATTCCTGAAAGAAACCTTACAACAGTCTGGAGTAAGTACAGAATGTTTGCATGTTACTAGTTATATATGTTGAGTGAAATGAATTTAAAACACATAGAGCACCCACACAAGTTTTTCCAAGATGCTGGGGCACCATATGATTATTCATTTACTCTTCTTTAAATGGAACTAACTTCCCAGAAAGCAAATGTGTAAGATCTCGCTAGAGACAGCTTTAGTGTTCCTTCTACTCCCTTCCTTCATTTATTCCCATATACGGTCTCATGCTAAACCCTTTTTTCAAAAGCTGTAGTAATCACTTTGCTGAATGATGCAGGGAATCACTATAAAAGACTGCATTAATTTATAGTCAAGCATAAAGCCCTGTCTGACACATCAAGGACCAAGCAAAAAATAGATGATATAAATGGCAATTCACTAAAATCTCTGTTAACTGTATGAAAAAAATGCCCAAATTATTGAAAGACACTAGTAGCAGAATTTGAAGGTACAGTTATACAGTATTTTCTTGGATTAAAGTCCACCAAAATAATGCAAGTATTATAATCTGGGTATCAAAACCTTTCTGGAGGAAAAGGAATTTTCCAGAATCTATTCCTATGTTTGATTGCAAATACAGCAAAATGAATGCTCTTTTCTGACATGTTCAGACTATAAGCAGAATTGCAGACATGCAAATACTTCGTCAGTTACACTTGCTAACCACTTCCAACTTGAGAGTGACCACGATGTGTGACAGTTATTTAAGCTGAACTACTGTACCAGCCCCTACTTAAAAATCAACTGCAAATGCATCTTTAAAAGGCTTTTATAGAAAAAAAACCAACTCCCTATACCTGAGATGATGACACAGAATGGCTGAAAAACTGTTATTTCTGAAAAAAAAAATATAGAGAAAATGTCCACAGATCTAAGGTGATGAAAACCAGTCAGCCATTTGGAGCACAACTACACAAGGCCTGTTTCTAGTATTTGTAAGTTTTTAAGGTCAATATGAGGTTCATATCAAGCCAAGGAAAAGATTTTTACATGGCGCTAATGTCTTGAGACAGTCAAGTGTCCCTGAGATTTGTCAGATACTGCCTTTTCTATTAACAGGGTTTTGTAAACAAAATAATCACAAAGATCACATAAAGACAAAACTGCCTGGATCTCACCTTTAAAAAAGCAGTGGTGTTAGCTGACTCACAGTGTCATTTTTAACCACCAAGAATCTTGCTTTGCAACTCTACATATCACAGAGGTTAGTAAAACAGAACTGGTAGACCCAAGGTTACCAAATATGATTAGACTAATAATATGTGAAGAGGAAATCATGCATAGAGAAAGATGCTACAGAAAAGCCTCACATATGTTTAGAGATGAGTAATGTTAAATTTTCTGTTTTAAGATTATACAACTATGGGACACCCATAGCTTAACACAATGAAATCTTGCCATCCAAATCCATCATAATAAAAGCATGATGTGACAGAGTTAGAGAAATTGTCACATTAATGTTATTTTTAATGCTGCATAGCTGAGCCTGATAGCATCATCAAGCTGCAAAGGAGAGGGACATACCAGAATATAGTGTTCTTGGCAGGCTGCAAAATAGAACAGGGATCTCAAAACTTGAGACTCATCCAACCTACTTCAAGTACATGAAACACAAAGGATGCAAATAAACCATAACAACACTGGATTATAAAAATAATGTTCTACAGACATATCAAAAAGATACAACCTGTGAGCTGTGAAAAACAAGTAATTTTCCATCACATTAAGTATTAACAGAAAGAAGAGTCCAAAGAAAAATAGTATTTTCCTTTCCAGATCATAAAAATATATTTTCAATTTACAGAAAAAAATCCAACATAGTTTATATTTCTATGCTTTTTTGTCTTTGATGGTCATTCCAATAAGGCTTTATGAAAAGAAGTCTTCCCTGTTCAGCATCCTTGCCTGGGTATGTATGCCTGGGGATTTCATGCACTGTGGTGTGTGTATAGATACGCAGTAGCCACTATGTGTGAAGATAGCTAATGAGTGGAACATTACATAACACCATTTACTGAATTTATCAAGCTGCAATCACAGCAAAGTTCCTGTGATTACACGTTTTAAATGGCTTCCTGACTGCACCTCCTAAAATTCACTAGCTCACATGTGCATTAGTATTAGGAACCACACTTTACTTAATCCTTTGCTTTTAATTCAGACTCTCATTTCTGACACTTCTCTCCCAAAGGCCAAGTTCATTTTCTCTCTGAATCAGTAACTGGTAATCTCCCCAGTCATCAAACTCTCAGGCTTAAATGAAAAATATCACAAATTGTATAGATAAATAAATGGAATAAAACTGAGTAAATAAACCAAGCATAACAGACTAGACTTAACATAAGAAAACCCTACTAAATTGGTCAGCACTGCAGAATTATCTCACACTTTTAAAACCCACAGGTAACAGCTTCCAATGAACGTTTTTGCCTAGGTGGCACATCTCAAACATTTACTAAAATTTGGGCTGATATTGCTGTTTATTACTAAAATTGCCTGTGACTTCCTAGGGTAAGATTTTGTTTACAGTAATTTGTAATTTGGAAAAATACCTGTCTCTTTGCCTACTGTTTACCTCAGGCTCTCTTTTTTATTGATATGTTTTTAAAATATCCAGAACAATTTTGTAATTTCTACTACCATAGCTGCAGCAAAAGATTGTTTTGCCTTTGTAAAAATTCTCATGACCTTCTTTTGAAAAGTTCTTGCAAACACCATCTCGAAATTTGTGAGGGCATACAGAATTTTTGTTAGACTGGTGTTTGAAAATACACCTTTAGTCAATGCCCATCACATCTTTTAAGTGTTCAGGGGCCAGCAAAGGGCTCTTGTCCAACCTCCTGCTCAAGAGGGGGTCAGCTCTGAGGTCAGACCAGGCGGAGGTCCATGGTAAAAAGTGTTGGAGTCAGGGTCAGAGCAGAGACATCAAATAGGAGACCCCTGTGGCAGAAAGAGCTTCAAAGTCTCTCAGTCCCAACAGTCACCTCCAAAAGTGTCACTGTTATTTACCTACATGGTATTGCTGCTTCTAGGGATTGCTGGTGTAGATACCTAAGACCTACACTCCCTTTTCCCAGGAAAATAATTACTAAAAGAAAAGAAAAATTAGGGTGTCTAAAGACAGAATGGTGACTTTTCCAATGGTTAGGCACAGGAACAAAATCCATTTTTCAATTGTGTCTAAACCTTAAAACTATGTCATCCTCTCCTCCCAGATCTCAGATTTTTCAGGCTACCAAAAAGATCAAAATTCTTATATGAAGTCAACTTAAAATGCTGTTCAAATTTAAATAATTTCTTCCAGTGTTAGGTCAACATTTTCATTCTTTTTCCTTTCTAACTTTGTTCATTTTTCAAATGCAAATTCTTCTCAGATACAAAAGATATAATTTTCATTTACAAGAATCTGAATTAAAATAATTCAGTACCTCATAGGGAAAATATTTCAGCTAGAAAAGTAAAAAAATAATTACTTTTATGTCTTCAAAGCAAACATTATCTAAAATGTTCACTCTTAAAAATTTTTATATATTTTTCTTCCCTCCAAAATGCCAGCTACAGTATTAAAAATTAAAAAAAACCTTTTCACCACTACTCACGCATTTTTTGTATCGCTTCAGAATATAAATTCATTAACAATGAATTTAAGTTCATAACACCCTTGCAAGATGGGGGAAGAGAGTTAGTTATTTCTTCTTCATAAAAGCTGAACTCAGACATAAGAGAAAATCAGTAAGTACAAACTAATTTGGAAGTCCAATAAGGACACCTAGGACCAAGTCTTTCAGACTACGTAGAATTATTTTATTTAATCTGTTCTGTATGTATTTTACATTAATTTTTATGATGAATGTACTCAGCAGTTTTGCAAATCATACCTCAAGGCTTCAAAGCCTTCCCACCTGCTAAAATCTTCTTCTAAATGACTTTGTCAGCATCACACAGAAATGTGATGTAAGCGTGATGTTGTGGCAGAGACAGGGATTTTATTAGAAAACTTTATCATGAACGGCGAAGTTGAACTATTTTAATAACAGATGCTCTCTCCTTAGGAACGGACCCATCGGGATCACCAAGTCCAACTCCTGGCCCTGCACAGCACCATCCCCAAGAGTCACACCATGTGCCTGAGAGCATTGTCCAAACTCTTCTTGAACTCTGTCAGGCTTGGTGCTGTGACCACTTCCCTGGGGAGCCTGTTCCAGTGCCCAAGCACCCTCTGGGTAAAGAACCTTTTTCTAATATCTAACCTAAACCTCCCCTGACACAACTTCAGGCCATTCCCTCAGGTCCTGTCACTGGTCTCAAGAGTGAAGAGATCAGTGCCTGCCCCTCCTCATTGCAGCTGTAGACTGCAATGAGGTATCCCCTCAGTCTCCTCTTCTCCAGTCTCCTCTTCTCCAGGTGACCTCAGCCACTCCTCATGCAGCCTCCCCTCAAGGCCCTTCACCATCCTTGTGGCCCTCCTTTGGATACTCCCTGATATCTTAATGCCTTTTTGACATTGTGGCACCCAACACTGCACACAGGACTCGAGGTGAGGCAGCCCCAGCGCAGAGCAGAGCAGGACAATCCCCTCCCTTGCCTGGCTGGTGATGCTGTCCCTGATGCCCCTCAGGACATGGTTGGCCCTCCTGGCTGCCAGGGCACTGCTGACTCATGTTCAATTTGCCATCGACCAGGACCTCCAGGTCCCTTTTCATGGCACTGCTCTCCAGGCTCTGGTTCCCCAATCTATATACACAACCAGGGTTGCCCCATTCCAGGTGCAGAAGAAGGCACTTGCCTTTGTTAAACTTCATATGGTTGGTGATTGCCCAGCCCTCTAATTTTTTGAGGTCTCTCTGCCCTCAAAGGAGTCAATAATTCCCAATTTAGTGTTGTCGGCAAACTCACTTAGTATTCCTTCAAGTCCTGCATCCAAGTTGTCAATGAAAAGAACTGGACCTAAGAGCTGTTGAAGAGCACAGGGCCAAGGATGGAGCCCTGCAGAACCCCACCAGTGAGAGGTCCCCAGTTTGATGTCACCCCATTCACTGTAACCCTTCGCACCTGACCCATGAGCCAGTCGCTCACCCATCGTGTAAAGTGGTTATCCAACTGTGTGCTGAACAATTTGTCCAGAAGGATCCTGTGAGAGATTGTATCAAAAGCTTTGCTGAAGTCCAAAAAGGTTACATCAACTGGTTTCCCTTGATCAAACAGGTGGATTACCCTGTTGTAGAAGGAAATCAGGTTCAACAAGCAGGACTTTTCTGTCATGAAGCCGTGCTGGTTGTGATCCTTGACTGCACTGTCTCCAGGTGTTTTTCAGTACTTCCCAGAATAATCTTTTCCATTATTTTACCAGGCACTGAAGTGAGACTGATAGGCCTGTAGATTATGGGGTCCTCCTTCTTGCCCTTCTTGAAAACCAGAACAATATTCACCATGTTCCAGTCAACTGGAACCTCTCCAGATTCCCAAGACCGCTCAAAAATCATTGAGAGAGGCTTTGTGATGACATTAGCTAGGTCCTTGAGAATTCTCGGATGAATCTTATCAGGCCTCATAAATTTGTAGGGATCCAGCTGGAGCAGCAGATCCCAAACAAATTCAGGGTCAACTGGGAGTTGATCATTCTCACAGTCATGGTCCTCTGGCTTGGTCCTCCTTGTCCTCTTGTCCTCTGATTTGTTTACTACATGTGCGATATTTCAGTATTCCCTGAGGCAGAGTTATTCCAAAGAGCAGTTGCCTTCTGACACAGCCTTGCCCGTACCCAGAGGAAGTCTGCATCATGTACTGAATAAAGCAGTCTCTTATGGAGAAGGAACGTTGCAGTTAATTAATTAAGGAGTGCTTTATTGCATTCTTATATGCCAAGTGATTTACTCCACAACTTTAGGAATAAAGTCATGAAGTTCTCTGTGTCTATGTGCATGTGCATATCACAGGTGTCCTCTTCCTCCAACTATTTCCTCTCTGTTTAAGAAGGTATTTCCCAGCAAGTCCTTGCAATAGGATGTAATAAGCTGCATGTTATCTCCTCTTGTAAAACCATTTCAGGCAAGAAATAAATTAAGGGTCTGAACACATCTTTGATGATTCATGCATCTTTCTAGTCCAGCAGAGTAATGTTCCAGCTCGTTTTCATGCTATCATTATTTTTACACCAATAAGTAAGGATCCTTATAACAAGAAATTAGGTCAAGTATATGCAAGCCAGCACAAATAAGTATTCAATATTGAATATGTAGATTTTGTCCCATATTCCATAGGGAATCCATTTGATCTGCACATATAATCATTTGGTGAACAACATGAGTTTTAACATGAGCTTAGAAAGTTAAAATGGAAAGCCTGTGTACAATTAAAATGTGTATCAGGATAAAATAATCATGATATCTGTTCTTTGCTCAAATTTTTGCATGAATGAAATGCCTCCAGAAGTGCTGACAGGTACTGATATATTTGGGGAAATGTGTAGGGGGGTAGCCAATCCCTGCCCTTGACAGATAGCAGCTAGCTGCTGGACAGCAAGTGGTGTTTGGTTTGGTTTCACTTTATTTTGGTATTTATTGGGCAGCCAGATTGCTCCATGCTAGCATTATTAACTAAGTATTCTTACACAGGTGTATTAATTTGGTCTTGTGTAACACATTTTCGTATGTTGCCTCATAAGGGTTCTTTTGAGAATTCTTCTTGAATATACAGCCTGCCTACAAGTCCCTACAGAAAGACAGGTCCTACCTAAATGAAGATTCCTTTAGTGCCCTCTTCAGTGCTTTACCTCACTGAAGGGCATCTATTTTTCTCAGTTTTATGCATATTTTTTAATTCTTTGCTGATACCATGAGACACTTTCAAAGCTTTCAGTACTACAGTGTTGAAGAAAAATTCAGTGCTGACTGCCACAGATGACAAGAAAGAATAAGCTTGCAAGACATAAGTGAAATGAAATGGGAAAACAGTGCTGTGCTAAAGCAAAATGCAGATCTTAAGCTCAGGAGATTTAGTTTCATGTTCTGAGTTAGACATCAAAATTCTCAAGGAAGATTTTTTTTTCCTGAAAATCTACCCAATTTAGGAAAAAGTTGGTTCTTATTATTCATGTGAGAAATACATTGTAAAGAAAGTATTGATTAAGGTAGAGCAATTAGGAAAATAGTGTTGGGTTTTATTTGTTTTCTTCTTTTGACTTCCTTTTCATTGTTGAAGTTTGATTATCATTTAAAAAATAAGCAAATGTTTTCTTCAAAGTGCCCTAAGGGAGAAATAAAGAAACACTATTTCAATCCTTTATGCAGGCTACAGGGGTTTTTTAATCACCTTAGAGGTGATCATGCAGTTGTGGCCTATCTCATTCAGATCAAATGTGACTACTGCAGATGTTAATGAACAGTTTCCTTTTTTTAATGGGATGTATCTATTGGAATAGTCCATGAGATTAGGAAGTTTGCTTTCAAGTTTTTCTGCACAGCATCTTACCACCATCTTCTGCTGCTTTGTTTGTCTTTAATGAGTAATTTTTTTCTATGAATGAGTGAAATATTTGCTTTAGTAAATGCCTGCAAAATTGAAATCATGCCTAGGCTGATAAATTTGCATGATAATTTGGAAAACTCATACCAAATAATTAATAATTAGCAATGTCCAGAAATAATATTCTGTTTCTCAGTATTGACTGCTACAGGCTGTTTGCATGACTCTGTTGCTATGTACTTCCACCTCCTCAGCACAATTTAAAGCTGCTGGGCTTGACTCAGTAATATTGTGAAAAGAATATCAAATTCCGGCTGCTTTCCTCAATAAGGGGATTTTTAGGGAAGGAATCCAACAGGAAATTACAACTGATATATAAACACCTTGGACTTCTTATGGCTCTGATAAAGAAACAGATTCTCTGGTGAGATGTATAAGTGAAATCATTACAAAGCCAGAGAATTTCTTGCCTTTTTTCTGTTTCTTATCAGTCAAAAAAAAAAATCCAAGCACTTTCTGCAAGTTAAGTGGTGACTATGTCAGCTTCCAGGCATGATAACCAGATTTAAAACTTTTTTCCTAAACAAAAATATTGACGCTATCCAACAGTACATTCAATACCTAACACTGACAATATTCATATATTTTTTAACTTTAGGAAACATTTGAAGTGGATAAAAGTCAGGGAAGGATATGATTATCAGGCTGAAATGCTTATGTTCCACTCAGAACAGAGTTTGTTTTTTTCTTCACACTGACCCTTTATTTTTCATAATAAAACCCACAAACCCACTTTAGCTAACAAGAGTAACAATATTGAGTAATTTGAATACCCTATTGTCTAGCAAATGGGATTCATTTTATATTTATCATTCAGTCTACGGGGATGGATTTAAAAAAAACATATAGAAAGTAAAGAGAATTTAAGCCATTGTACTTCTTTTAAAATCAGCAGGAGTCAAGGACCTACTTTGGGCACTGCTTTGGAAATATTGGGGTGAGCATCAATTGACTGGGCAGCACTGATATCTGGCAAAGGATCTGGATTTCAAGGTTATTTAGACAGCATGAGTTCTCACAACACTAAATTAGAACGGGCAAATTTAGAGTTAACCCAGTGCAATAGCCATCCCACAAAATTAGTTCTCGAGATGACCCCCAGTATATGAACTCTTTTCTCTATGAACTGCCCTTGCCACTCAGCAATCAAACGACTAAATCATGTAGCACTGTTAGAGCCTCTGCAGTGGTCTTTGTAAGCCAGAATCAATTTATCAAATGGGATAAATGTACAGAATTGCCTAACAGATGAAAATGATTTCTGGATAATACCAGTACTGAAAAATTTATTGTTAGTTATTCTTTTCTTTATCTGGGGAAAGAATAAACTGAAATTCCAGGAACACTTACAGAGTGATTTCCAAGGAGGATTTCCCCTTGCAATCTACTGTTACATGAAAAACTGGAGATATTTTTTTTTTTTTGGTGCAGGAGAGAGAAGCCTGAAGCATCTGCTTCTGCTTGAATTTGGACACGTTGAAAACTGATATGGTCCTACAGCTGAAGGAAATTGCTGTCCCTAAGAATATTCTTATTGTATATGCTGGCAAACTCTAAAATGCACAAGAAATAAACAATAGTGAGCAATAATGAAGCTCTAGAGCATCTAAAAAATACACCTTGCACAAGTGCTATATACCAAAAAATAAATAATTCATCTGAGTGAAGTCCTGCGATATAAAGAGAATAATTATGCCAAATCTACCTGCACCACAAAGAATTTTGTCTTTCCACTAGCCATTTTAACACATTCATCATAGACATGCTGGAATTTATTAAATATTTGTCTTAAATAGCCATTTTCTAGACAACTCTCACAGAGGGAAAATCAGATATCTCTTTTGGACAGATGTTCTTGCCTAATTTACATGAGCCAAGTTTTTTTAAAATTGATTAGCAATAACCCACAGTAGAGGAAATCTTAACTGGACGGTAGCATCTAATCAGGAGCAAATGTTGAAGAGCATGAATATATTGGATCAGATTCAAAGTTCACATTATTTTTTCTATTCTCTTGAGAGAGGCCTGGATCAGCCTGAGAAGCAACCTCAAACTAGTGAATAGAAGGTGACATTTCAGATTACATAGCTACTGGTAAAGTGCATGGAATGAAGTAAAAGAAACAAAACCAAGGAAGGTTAGAAATTAAGATTAAACTATTATAATATACCAAAAACTATAGCTTAAAAAGTAGATATATTTATGTCACGTTCCCTCTTTTAACAACTGCTGAACACAAAAATAAAAGCTGAATACTAAAACCTAAACGAGACCTGCTGAATGACAGTGTAGTGTGCCACAGCTGCAACTGGAATCTCATCCTACATCAACAAATTTAAGAGTTAGAAAATATTAGAATATGTGTATATTTCTAAGGAGTCTGGTTGCAGAATTTGCTCCAAGTATATTTATTTATTATTACAGGAAATTTTAAACACACTTCAAACAACGAATATTAAGACATCCGTGAATTTAATTTGAGGATGAATACTTGTTACTCCTGGTGTTGGTCTAATCTTGCAAACAACCTCCACAAAGACAGACTTTTATGGCCCTTCAGAGACTCACTGATTTCAGTGGTTTCTCTACGACCTATTCAATAGGTCACTATTACATTACAAGTTCGGGTCTGTGCTCAGCAGAATATTTAAGAGCACACTTAAATCCATACTTACTCATCAGAGCACTCAACTTTACGCATCTACTCAAGCCCCTCCAGAATCAATATGACTTAAATATTTTACTGACTATGAATAGATATTTCAACTGGGACATTGGCTGGGGATGACAGCACATATATGTATTTCTCTTCTCTAGCAAGGAATATGGAATATTTATCCTGACTCACACTATTATTACATTGTTGGATGTGGTTGAAAAATTGTCAATTTGCATTTGACCTAACACATTTATATTTTTACCTTTGAAAAAGTTTGTTCAAAACGTAAGTCTAATACAGCATTTCTGTGATCTTTTTCACAGGACTCAAGTATGATAAAGTTTGCTGTTTCATTGCTGTGTTGGGAAAATTTGCTAGAAACAGATGGAAAGATGACCCATCTATTTTCACTGTCCATTTCAAAACAAACACCAGCTCTCAAAATTTATTCAGACAAATATATATGGAAATAATAAAAAACTAATACAAACCAGGATGTTTTAAGCTGGTTCAATAGTAACTTACACTTCCTTTAAACTAGAATAATTGTTATGAGAACTATAGAATACCTGGGACTGTAATAGAGTGCAATTAGGACTATTAACCCAAAAGTGTTTCCTATGTCTTTATAAATACTGAAGTAAAAAAAGGCAAAATATTTCATTTTAATTTTTCACATGACTCCTTTTGAAAAGGTGGCTAGATAAAAATTTACCTACAAAATTCTTTAAAATATGTGCCTCCAAATCTAGAGGTTGAAAGAAGACAGCCTTATTTCTATTTGTAAGGAAAGGAGAAGATACATAACATACTGCAAAATTTTCAAAACAAATAATCCACAAACCACTAAAAATTAAAGATAATATAATTTCATTATAAATTGAAACCAGCTGTGGAGCAAAGTAAAGTAACTGTCCTTTGTGCATAATAAACGTCAAAAGCAGCTATCCTCCTGTATGCAATCAGATGGCTGAAGTCTCCACAAAAATCAGTTGTGTCACTCACAGCACAAACCAAAGCCCAATTTTATCTCTCTTTGCTCTAAAACATTTCCAGTGAAACAGTTGTCATTCCTAAAATCCATGTCAGCATTTCAATGTCTCTTTTTAGTTCCATAATATTATATTTAGAATTGTTAGTGCTTGGATTGTGTTTTGATAGTATGTCAGCTGCAGTAGTAGTTGCAGTATTAAATTATACACACAACTCTGAGTTGCCTGATACTGTTACAACACCTCAACGGAGTATCTGGGACAGTTGAAACAGCTAGGAAAAAAAAAAAACATTTTGAAATAACTAAGGCCCATAACTAGTTAAAGCATGTTGAGGGTTCTCATATTCTTGTGTCTGCTGCTTGGGGTGTAACAAACTGGTGTGGCTGTCACATCGAGTGGGACACAAGGGGTCTGTGCTGAAGGCACTTACCAGCAGCCGGAAGGAAATCCCACCAACAACTCATCGTATGTTCCTATGTGGGTATCTGCAATTGCTGTTTTACCTTTCACAGAACAGAAGGGTAACTATGGTGAAATATTTACAAAATATTGTAATGTTGACAAAAACCTTTCTTGGGTTTTTTTTAGGTTAGTAGATTGTACTTATACATAAAGGCAGCACATTTTGTACAGTGTTTTAAAAACAAGAAACAGTATGCAGACTGCAGAGGATACAGTCCCTATGATTAGCCTCTTACCCCTGCAAGCTTGAAGGGAGCTAATAACCAGCTTTGCAGTCTGCAGGTAAAGTTGAAAAGTCATTAAGGAATCTGATATTCTAGTCAATATTGTACTCACAGCCAGGTGAGCACAGAAGGGGAAACCTTAGTTTACCTTAACTAATGTTAACAGCAAAAGCAGTTTGAAGCTCAGGCTCTGTTCTCTAAAGCAGTAGCTAGGTGTTTATGAGCACCACCAAGGGTAACAGGAATACTCCAGGGCTTATGGCAGCCTTACCAGAATTGCAGAAAACCTAACCACAATAAAATCACTCTCAATGGTTCAATAATTTGATAATAACTTTTGGCTTAATGCTCAAAAAGACAGTCAAAGCTCCATATCTTCAAATTATATTTAACATAGAACAGGCAACAGTGAAGGCCTTTAAAGAAACCCAAAACTAAAACACTATTTAAATTTATTTTGACCCTTCTGAAAATGCATCATTATAGAACAATAATGTTATAGGCACAGAAGAAATATGTTTTCATAAAATTAATACTAATTTATTTGTCTTAACTCTGTGACAACTTCCCAGAACCCAGAAGACCTTTTCTTTTACTTTTTGTAAGTGTTGTTATAACACATAGGATATGTGTTAGAGAGGAAATTCTGAGAGGTTGTCCTTAATTCCAAATCTTTGCATCAGCAAGGGTGAAGAGTTGTTAGAGGTATGATTCAACAGTTTTTAATCACTGAGTTGTCCTTTTCACCAGCTACATAAGGTTCAACCAGCACTAGCAGCAAGATTCTGGAGTCTCCGTCCTTGCAGATACTCAAAAGCCATCTGGATGGTCCTAGGCAACCAACTAAGTGGCCCTGCTTGAGAAAGGGATTTGAACCAGATGACCTCCAGAGGTCACTTCCAACCTCAGGCACTTTGTGATTCTGTGCTAACTCTGAATATATTGTCTTTCCTATTCTCCTGTTTAACAATGAATCTTCCACTAAACTTTCCTGAAAGGTTCTTGGACAAAACCCTAGTCATGCAATACAAATTCAGTCTTTGGCTACTATTTCACGTCCTCCTTCTTCCCCTGAGCAGAAGGCAACCTAAGCCTACAGATACTGTGAAGAATGTGAGAGACTCAAACTCTTAAATTGCTTTTGTGCAGCTGACACCAGGAGGCAAGCAAGCACAGCACTTCTGGGTGCTGAAAGGGAGCTCACTGACAGATTGCCATGGAAGCTCAAGTATTTTATCAGGCCCGTGTCTTGATCCATCCCATTCTTCTTCGTCGTGTAGGAGAAGTCATTTGGAGATGGCAGAAATAACAGGCTTGAAAGCTTTGTGCAAAATGCAGTTCAACTTGAAGTGACTGCAAAACCAACAATCTTCATGGCCCTTGACAGAAACACAAGGAGACACCAATACAGCAATGTGCTTTCACTTCTTGTATTTTACACACAAAAACCTGTCTCAAAAGAAAGAGTGCAATGAACTATGTCCATCTGGTCCCTCTGGACTAAGGTATTGTCAATCTTAAAATATGCCAAATGGAGGCCACAAGCCTCTCAGCTTCAATGCTGAGCCATGTGGCAAAAGTGATCAAACAGAGCACTAAAATCTGTGCAGTTCTCTGGTGGAAAAGAGAGCAAAGAGAACCGATAAAAAAATGAAATTAGGAAATTGGCACTTGGCAGCCAAAGGAAACAAGGCTGTTTTAGTCCCCTACAATCTCTGTATTTAATTGTCTTTTTCCTCGTAGTATGAAGACTCAAGGCATTCAAAACCATTATCTTTGGAGTGCTCACTTCTCAGTCAGCCCAGAATGTCTAAGAACTTGCCAGGAGCTGAAATAAACTCCCTCCCAACTGAAATGTGCCTCTAGAGTGCAAGAGACAGTTTTGTACACAGAAGCACTATACAGCAGTTCAAAAAAGAAAACAAAGAAGAAAAATTACAATTAATGACAAGATTCCAAAAGCATATGATAAGTTACACAAATCGAGGTTCAAAGAAGAGTCTGTGAGCTCTGTACAGGCTTATTTCACTCTGCATGGAATAGCAGAGAAATGGTAGATCAGGGCATAAATCCATGACACTTAAAGTTCTACCTGAACTCCAAGACTCTGAAACATCTTCAAATTTCAGGTCTCAGATGAATGTCCTACTTCCATCTTACTCTACAGTGGGGGCAATGCCTAGAATTGACCTTAATAGCTCTCCTTAGTCCTTCGGATCCGCCTCTTGGAGAAGCAAAATCCCATATACTAACATTTGTTGCTCATGTCGTGATGTCTCAGTGACCCATAGATTTGAATCACTACAATTACAAGACTGGATACAGGAATTTTGTGTGTACACGCACCTCTATCTTGACAATTTCTGTATTAAGAGTACATGGGTTCATTGGCAATTCCACAGTCTAACACTTTTCTCCACCTATTCACGTATCTATTTGTATTTCCATCTAAAACTTTGCTAAAAAATTTCATGTGCCAAAAAACATGTGAAACAGTGGGAGAAGCAGTTTCCCTACCACAGGTGGCTCCCAGCTGTCTCCCTCATAGCACCCTAGAATGTGCAAGGTGCTTAGATTGGTTCTTGGGGAAAAATGTGTGTGCTTACACCTTACAGAAGCAGTGGTGACTCACAGCATTCCTTGGGAACTGGGGGGAAATCTTCTTCTGCGTCTTTTATTGGAAAATTATCAACAGTGTTTCTGCGTTCCCTCTCAAACTTGTGGTAAACAAGTGCATTTCACAATCAAAAATAATCCTCCTTCATTGACCCGGATGAGTTGTTCCACAACACTAGCAGGTTGCTCCTTTCTGAATATCACCAGAAAAGAGACACTTTGTGGTGCCAAAAACATGTTGAGCACTAGAATAGAGGTATTCTGTATGTCTGTTATTTCAATTTTATTTGAATTTGGGGGCTGAAAAGGGAGGGTTCTTTGCTGCTCAGAGTTTAGAGCAAATGCAGCAGTCCACCAAAACTGTAAATGTAGGTTGCTTGGCAACTGCTTTTAAAGAGTGTTATTTGCTCTCAAAGAGACAAGCTGTTATTTCTAGCCTTTTAAAACAAAAACATAAAAGAAGAAAAAATTGAACTGAAAAAAAGAAAAAAGGGAATTACTTCACCAGCTAATAGTGTATATGGCTCCTTTATATACATACAGTGGTGATGTGGAAGGTCTTCCTTGTTGCCACCATATGATTTCCAACAGAGAACCTGTAGCAAAAAAGTTGTTTTCTACAAGAAGTGCAGTCGAGTGGAACTGACATCTCATATCAACTCAGAAAAATAAATCACATGCAAGACAATGTATCTCACCGGGTAAGAAAGGAGCTGTTAAGAGACCAAGGTCAAACCAGCCCCAAATTTTCTTTTTTCGAAGTGTTTGCCAGCAGCCTCTTGGGGAAAAAGAGAAACAACCCCTCTGTATATCCCCCCACCCACCTGTTTAATCCTCTGTCTAGAAGAGGCATGAAGTGGCAGAGGCTTAGCAACACCAAGCCCCCAGAGCTCGTAGAGCAAAATTATGCCATCCTGATTTTAAGTGGACCTCAGACCTGCAGACCCAGAGCAAGGCTCTCTGCTAGAGGCAGGGTCACTGGGCTCCCTGAGGAGGACATCCCCCATCTGGAAAGCTTTCACACCTTTTCACACATCCTTTGTATTCACTCTGTATAAAATTATCCCAAGCTTAAGCAGCATATAAAGCATTTTTACTTCAGCCCTCCTTCAAGGGTTGCTGTGGAGAGGCCCTAACCCTTGCACAGCAGACATGAACAGTATGCAAGTAATATATTTAAAGCAGCACTTATGTTGTCTGCCTCAAACTGTGGTCTGATAACAGTGGTAGCCATTCCTGGCTTGATTTAAAGTGTAGTGGATGGGTAAGTTGTTTTCTAGCTTCCCTTTAAAACAGCCAAAAATCGTACATGAGGTATGGGACATTCTAGAAATAGAGGAAAGATACTAAAATGCAAGCGTGCTTTAAAATATTTCTATCAAAATGATTTTTCATCTCTTTTCACTTTTAGTCACCTTTGGCCTTTTCTATAAATATTAATTATTTGGAGGTCACATAGCTTCTTATGTTAGTGAGAAATAATTGACAAGGATATGTCCTAATTTTATTCAACATAAAGAAGAATAATTTCAAAGCAAAAAAAAAAATCCTTTCAGGACTATCATAAACTTAAAGTGATTTTTTTTTTTGAGTAAAACTTTATTTGTTTATGGATCTTCTTTCTAAAAGCAAAATGTTGGATGCAGAAGAGGACTTATGTAATATTACAAAGTTGCCTGTAAATTATTAAGATGCTTACTATATGAGGACATATCTGAAACGTCAGCCCTCCCAATTCAGAGAAGGAATCTGAAGTGGTGTTTAGGATGTTGCCACAAATGCAAAGAAATGTCATGACACTGATGTTGAGGTGTTAGAAAGATAAATTATTTGTCAGTAGAATTGCTTTCTTAAATTTTAGGGCTTGACATGTTTCAGTGATCTCAGACCTAGAGGGAGATTAACAAAGCTTGGGAAGAAGGATGTGCTACTGATATTGGACACAAAGAGTGCAGAATTTACAGGCCACAAGGATATTTGGCAGAATTCCTAAGATTGGGAAGAAACTAACAAAGCCAACTCAGCCACTGTGCTGAAATCTGCTCCAACTGGGTAAAAAGTAATTCCAGCAGGGGGAGATCACGACCACCGACTCATGGACCACTGACCCAAGAAACCCAGCGACTCAAAGGAAGAGGAAAAGTTTTCATGAGGAAAACTGAGCATGAGAAGCGAAGGAATAATTTAACCTATAGAAGAGAGAATACTAATTAATAATAGAACTCTGCAACTTTTTGCAAATGAACATTAATGTCTTTGTTTGCTAAAATGTATTTTTATACTCATTGTGGTGGCTTCGCGGATTTGCCACCCAGCACCCTTTTCTGTGCAGAACTGTAAATAACTCAAATACCTCAGTTCTGTGTGTCGATCAGCCTCTTGCGCATGGGTTGAAAGAATCTGTTTTGGTACAACAACTATGCTGGTTGTTTTCCTCTTTTCTTGTTTTCTTTTTAACTCACCCTGTTTACAATATTCAGCTGAACATTATAAATGCTCACTGAGTAAATAAAATTTGCTATAAAGACTAGTAATCACAATTGAATACCAGGCTCCTCTCCGGTTATTATTTTATGTGTTTATATGCAGTGCAACAATTTCCACAGGAGAGTGTGAGAGATGGGACCATTCCATTGCCTGTAGGACACAATATCCAGGTTTTTAGACTGCTTTCATCCCAAACAGAAGCAAAATGCCCAGAAGAGAGCAATGCAGAACCTAATTTCTTATTTTTCCTCTAACTCTTAACACATGTAGAAACAGTCTGGTTCATCCTCGATGGCTGACGTGATGACTGGATTATAAAGTCTTATCAGTTCATTCTAGGTAGCTTTGTGAATGGTATCTAGTTCCCCAAGCACTTTATTCAACATGAAACTATCAATCAAATTTAGCTCAGACTTAAACCTAAATTCATTCTGGGTCTACTGAAACTGCCCTTTCTTGTGCATTACTCACTGCTTACAATTTTCTGAGCCCTAGAAGTAGTTGTCCATCTCTAACAGTTATGGTTTATATTTAACGTCATCAATATCTGGTGATAAAAAAGCAGAAAAATAAACAGTAAACCACTGGTGGCATTTATTAGTACTACTGTTATAACTGCACCTTCTCAACCATGTAGTAGGAACCTTGATGATTATTTAGTTTGTGGAGGCTGAACTCCTTTTTTGGTGGCAAAAAAACATTATAGCACATTACAGGGTTTGAAAACACCATGCTATTGTGTCACACTTTCATCACTCCTTCTTTGATGGTGGAGGATTTGTGAAACCTGAATCTTTGCCTTCTCCCTTTTGCTCAGATTATGCCCAACAAAATGACAGCTGAAACTGAAGCCCAGAAAAACAAATTAGCAATGATTGCTCAAGACAAAAATGTTATGAGTCCATGGATTCCACACTTCCATTTGCCTCCCTTTTCCTCCTTACCGAGTATACTACATCACAAAACTGGTTTTGCTGAATCTTGCGCGTTTTGGTTTTGTGAAGACAATGAGCATTATGTTGCATCATTAATATCAGCTATTACTTAGCTGTGCAAAAAGACAGATAGCTTACCAAAACCAGGCACACTGAAGGAACCATAGAGCGATTCAAATTTATTTGGTATGTGCAGGTTGGGTTGCAACGTGGCATGACAGCATGTGTGGTTTATAAAACAAGCATCCTTATTTCTCTTGGAGGAAAATTTATGCAGGGCAGCAGTTCAATTCAGGCTACAGAGGCTAAACATTTCAAAAGGAAGCATTTAAGGTACACATATGTCCTCAACTGGCTTTCAGCTCACAGATAGATAGGTATACATATTTTGTCTACTCTAAGCAAGTCAGTCAGGTATCTTCGTGGTAAGAGTCAACTATATGAATGGCTCTGCAGAACAAATAGAAAGGAGATGAATTGCTAATAAAATTAATTTGAGTAAATACAGTAGAAAATTTTAAAATTGAAGGCCACAGATCAAATATACCAGCAAGAAGATGGACTATGCAGCAGTTTAATATTCTTCTAATATGATAGATGACTAGAGGTTAATAATAATCAGGTTTCTGTCAAGAATACCTTGCAGATGGTGAAAGTTCCCAAGTCAAAACACAACAACTAGCTAGTCTTCTGAAAGATTAAGTCTCTTGAAACCACTGTATGATTAGAGTTAACAGATTTCATTTAATCTATCTGGAAAGCTTTATGCACAGTGAATTTTAATATCTGCTAGCTGCCAAAAAAAAATAAAAATCATGAAGACATAGGTATAAGTCAATACAGAGGCCAAAGCTCACCAATTGGGCTTGAATGCTTTGCATCATCAAATATACTAATTGTGTTGCACCACAAAAAAAATCTGTATTCAAGTGATGGACCTATAGCTCTTTCAATCGAAAGCTGAGCTACAGCAGCACAAGTCACTTTGACTGCATGTGGATTCAGTTTTTCTTATCTTTTTTTTTTAAGTAATTTTCCTGTGTAAGAATGCAGTTCTAGATATAATTGCTTAAGCATTTTGCAGTTTCTTTGATGGTCACCAAAACAGAGCCTGATTCCCATATCTTATATTCTCAAACCACATTTTAAGATGACATTTTAGGATAAAATTTGCTTCTGCAGTGGGGAACTAAGATATATTCACCTCAGAAAATGGATTGTGTGAAAAGTCTTTCCTGGTGTGGTTCCAATACTAAAAGAAGAAATGTCTTTTCTGATATACATTAAAAACAGTTCTTAAATTAATAGCCTTAGGGATATGTCTCCACATTTTGTTTGAAAAAATATAAAGAATGCCTAACAGCACTACCAAAAAGAAAGACATGTAAAACATGCAATTTTATTCCAAAAGGGTTGAAATTATTTTTTTCTTTTGCTTGTCATTCAGAAGTTACTTTCTGTAGCTCACTCTACAGACAAAGGTCTTGTGTGACTACAAGAGAGAGCAACAAAGGTAGATGCATGGAGTTGCATAGCTGTGATTCTATGCAATTTTGTCATTGCCCCAGCAGTGGAACCACCAGTAGTACCACTAGAAAAAACTTTTCATGGACACTGTTAATAGTGCAGAATCCGTAATCATCTCAGCCAACTTTTAATTTGTTGGGGTGTTTTGCAAAAACTTGATGACTGTATGAGACATTAGGAAAATGTAGTGGCAGATAAACATCAGATGGGCAACTGAAGAGCTGCCCAGCTGCCAGGCCTCTCAACACAGCGGTGGTAAAGTTGAAACGATGTCTCAATCCAATATCATTTTAATCTAATGCAATATACAAGGGAATATGGTGAGAAGTCATGAACAGGTTTTGCTTCCATACAAGTCATAATTGACTCCAACAACGCCTGTGATGTTTCTCCAGTGTGGTTCTAGCCTCAGTCAGTCAGTATCAGGCACCTTAGTCCCCAGGTATGCACCTTTCTTTAAAAACTGTCAATAACATTAGAAAGAATGTGAGAAGTGCAGTGGCTACTTTTTCAGAAAGCAATCTATTGAGTTATTTAATTCAGCAATTATTGCCAGAATCAGCTTGAACAAGGTAAAATTCTTTCCCAAAGCTGGAATTAGAGTACAGATGCATTTCTTTCAAGATCTCTGCTGCGCACGTCTGCTCAGCCCTTTATAGCACGTGTGCATTATAATAAGGGCCAGATTCAGAGCACTGATAGTGGTCATTCAAATTCTCTACTGCACGGGAAAAGATAAAAGGAGTGAAAACCATCAACAGAGTGATTTTGAGTTCTGAAGTTAGTATCTGAATGTTGTCAGCTGTGGTGTAACCATTTCTATCGGGCGGTTGAAGGTCCTTGGTTCCCGAGCGATTAGATCAGGGATGGAGAATCTGGTCTTCTCAGAGGGCACCTACTTCAGGTCTCTCAAGGCAGGCAGGAGGCACTTGGATGGCAGAACCTGATTAAGCAGGGATATTGCTCACCTTTGCAAACTAACCTACTGGTAAAGCTGTTCACACAGCCAGTGACAGAAACTTGGGTTCACATTCCTTGTTTAAGCAATTTGAAAGGCCTGTATTCCTTCCCAGGTGTCTCAAGGCACTGGTGAATCTATTTCTATGAGCCTATTGGTGAGGCTACTTTCAATTTTTGTAGTCTCAGCTAGGCTGAAGGGTGGAGAAGAAGTTAAAAAGAAGAGCATGCAGTGGAGTCCATTTTTGTAGCCCGGAATTAGGCTACAAGGTCAGGGGAAACATTTGTAGCTTTCACTCACTGTTTCCTGGATTGTTTATACATTTTGCACTACTCCTTTTATTTATTTTTTTTCCCAAACAAAGAACAAAACAAGGAGGAAATTCTTAGTTAGAACTATTCAGCACTGAACTTTCCAATTGGATATTCACTAAAGTGGAACACAAAAATCAGAAAAATTATGGAACTCTCTGTAACCTGAGATTCAGACATCTTTTTAGGAGTTGGAAAATATGTGCAGATGTAAGGTTCTGTTTTTTTCAGAACTTTAACCAAAAAAAAATTACAGAATGATAGTCACTTGATTTACCATAACATAGGTGTGAACTCTGGTTTGCATCCTCATTGAGGGAGTGGTTTTTGTCTGCTTAAAAAACTACAATTACCTCTCAAACGGCATCGCCAATCAGCATTTGGGGCTTCCATAGTTCTAAGGATTGCAGCTAAATTATAGCAGTAAAATTACAAAAGACCATCTTTGACATTAAAATATTGTAATATGCACTACATGTCAGCTTCAAAACATTAATATCTATATAAAATTATTAATTACCTTGAGTTAACTTAGCCTTCTTGCAATCAGAGGCACGTCTAAGAGCAGACACATTCTGCACTACCTTAGCAATTCCATCTGGGGTTTAAATAAAGAACTTGTGGTTTGGTACTCTTTTGATATTTGGATAATATTCAGACTTTATAATAAAGATTTTTTTAGTGAAGTGCCATCCCTGACTGTAAGCTGGCAGTTAAATTTGTTATCTTTCCAATAAGAGCCTATACTGAACAGTTTTGTACTTCAGTACAAAGTAAAAGGTGATAATTAGCATTTTCTGTTGATAATGAAAACAAGGTATTTCCAGCCTCCCAGGCTGGTGTTTCATCAGACCACAGGAGGATACTGGCACAGCAACACTGACTCCACAAAGGGTGGGACTTCCATGTGCTGGACCAGGCAGGGCAACACCCCTAGGGGAAATTTTCCTCCTTGCTATCTCTTTTGTGGATGCCTTTTCTTTTCTGCAGTCCTCCTTTCCAGATCAGAAACTCCCACCAGTTTTCTAGCATGAATCAATCTATATGAACTCTCTCCAGCCTTCCCATAGTAAAGTGGACAACAGTATGACTGAGTAAAAGCACTTAGATTTGGAAAGTACCTTTAAAGAAATTTAAATCAAAATTAAAAACTTGTCAAAGTACTGGCCTTTGATCAGCCTGAAGCACCCTTCATGGAAAACAGTTGCTGCCATTTTTCCTATCCCTGCCTGGAAAAGGTTGCTGAAGTGCTCAGAGAAACAGAATTTCTCCTGTTTCAGGCCCCCATTGTAAAGTTAATTGCAGGAAATACCATTAGATGATACAGCAAAACGACCCTACTAGTTTTTCTTTAATGTATTTTTTTCCTTTTCAGGATGAGCCACTAGAAAACATCCTATTTCTCTTTCTCTTTTCAAGATTTTCTCCTATTGACAGGAACATTTACATGAGAATACAGAGCAGGCACTGACTGACACTGTGTTGAAGCTCATAAAACGATCAAATTATGCTAGATTAGAATAAATGTCATTGGCATACATGCTCACTAAAGCTTCTGCATTATTAAGTTTGAATATTTACTGAAAACTAATGAAAGATAGTATAACAGTCTGTTCAAAATTAGGGACTTTGGTTTGTGTTGTTTGTGTAGAGAAAGAGAAACTACAATTTATTTGAACTACTACAACAGGTGACATCTGATCAGTTTTGTCACGTCTCACATTTTTAAAGGAGACAGGTTTGAGAATGTACTGAAAAATGTATTCTACTGATGAGGGAGTTATTTCTCCCTATGTTATGGTATCTTGTAAACAAATATATCCACACATATGGACATTATGATGTGAGTCAAAATAATGGGTCAAACGCTAATAAAAATCTCAACTCTTTTTAAACTACTTATAGTCAATATGTAGCATGGCTGAATCTCAAAACCTGTGAGATATTACAGGAATGATCTGCAAATCTCACAGCAACAAGCAATTCCTATTTCTGACCAGGCTGAGAAAGGTATGTAAAATTCAGGATGCAGTGAGAGAAAGATTGTCCAATATTTTGAATAGATATAAAAGGAGCTGAAACAATGCACATACAGCCTACAAACCATTTGAACCGAATATAGTGGCTGAGACACTCTTGGAGGATGAAGACACAGGTATCAGTAGTATTCTTTTCTTGGGAAAGTGGATGAAGTTACTCAGCAAATGGCACTTTAAAGTTGTTTCCAGCTAAAAATAAAGTATTGTTTGAGAATGCAGGGATATAAATTTGGGACCAAGCAGTAATGAACTGATACAAAGCACTCTAATAATACAAAGAAGGAATGAGAGCTGTCTCTTCCATCAGATGAGCCCCAGTCAATTCAGGGCACAGATAGGTATATCAGCAAGGGGATATAATGCACAGAAGTGTGTGAAAAGTGCCGTTTACTGAGAGAGACAGCATCAAAAACAGAATGGCAAAACCTTCTGGTGCTGTGGAAATTGGTGAAAAACAGATAAATGGCAGGTGTCAAATATGGAAATAAAAAGAGCAGTGTAGATATGAAGGGATAAAAATTAAATTAAAAAAATAAAGAATAAACAAACAAAAAGGTTATACAGGTCCATTTGAATGAATATTGAGACCATTATTTAAACAGCAAAAGAGAACAAATAAATGATGCAGCACCTAATACTTTTCTGGCCTCCTTCTTCAGTAAAGGATTAATCAGTGTTGACCACAATGTTTTAACAAAAGGAAAAAAGAAAAGGAGAGAAACTTCTGGAGTTATAAGAAAAACTATGGATATCCCTTTTACCAGGTGTGGTGAAATTACCCTTCAGTACTAAGAAATGGATGGAGGCAGTCCCTGCACCACTGAGAGTTGTCTTGAAGACCCCATGAAAGACCAAAGAACTGGAGGACAATGGGGAGAACTGGAGAGACGGAGGAAAACCCACAAACTGGGTTTGGGTTTTTTTGAAACATCCTTCTTCATTACTTCTCTTGTCCGGTAGTAAACATTGTAAATGCATACTGCCTCTTCACACTTTTCTCTATAATTTTTGATCAAAATTGCATTTCCGCTCTAAACAATTCTGGACGTTGTAAGCTGCAAGCTCTCACTTTATATCATTAAACATTCTAAGTCAAGAGAATTTCTGGGATGAGTAGGAATTACAGGATCTCTGTTGATCGTGAGTTACCAGAGGCATAATTTTCAGCTTTTTTTAATTTAGGAACTTATGGAAAATGTCACATATTATGGACATTCGATGTGCATGGTTTTTCCTTACTTTAGATTGTTACAAGAGAGCAAAATAAGAAAGCTTACATGAAAAAAACAAAATCTTCAAGCAATACAGACTGCAAGAATAAAATAACATATCAATATCACATTGCTGTAAGTGTTTTAACTTAAAATACTGAAACACTCATTAGCTGAAGCAATTAACATTGGTAGAATCATTCCCAATTTACCAACTGGGTTAACTCTGCTCGAAGTTAGAACAACACTGATGTACCCAACTGCACAGAGAAAATTCTGGAACAGGTCAACAAGTCCAATCTCTAGATGATCTATTTTTCTTCAGAGCAGGGCAGACTTGTGTGTTCTTCACTGTGTCAATGAAAATTTCCGAGTACAGAAAACTTACATAATTTGAATCTGTGCTCTGACTCATGAAACCTTTGAACTGGAATTTCTAGTATAACATGCCACTCAAAGGGAGACAAAGGCTCAGCATCCTGAGCATAGATATTCACAGTGAGGAAGAACACATATCAGTATCTCCCCTTGTATCCCATGGAGACAAATGCATAAAGCATCTGCTAAAAGACAGACAATATCTTTAGCTGAAACAGAAAAAATGATACAGACAGTTCATGCTTTGGCTATCTAATACTGAAGACATGTTGAGGTTTATCCTCAAACTCACAGTTCTAACAGCTGGCTCTGATGCTTAGCCAGAGAAATGTTTGTTTATTTTGCCGAAGCAATTATGAGGACCAAATTAAAGTATCAGTACTAGGACTAATATGCCTCTTATCTATTTTCAGCTTAAGGTAAGAGCAACTGCACTGGATTTTATCTAGAGAAAACACCCAGTTTCAAATAAAAACTATGTGGAAGAAAGTAGAAGGCATGAGATGTACTGTAGGGATGAAATACTAATGACATTTGAGCAACCTGGTCTAGTGGAAGGCATTAGGAGGAGGTAGAAGGATTCAACCAGATAATCTTTAGGTTCCCTTCCAGCCCAGACTATTCTATGATTCTGTGATGACATTTTATTCTGTTGTTTGGTCAGGGACATGCTGTAAGCAGCTGTTCTTGAGATGTGGGGAGACTAAAGCAGTGTTATAATTTAGATTTTGAGAACAGAAGGGGTTTACTATTTCAACATTTCTTTGCTGCCCTAGCTCCCAATCTACATTTATTTTCAACTCTCGCCTTTATTTTGCTGCTAACACACCATTCCTAAGGATTCATTTCACATCTGCTCACAAAACTCAAGTCCTGGTCCACGTGCTGCTCAACTTGTGAAAACTCTGTTTTCACGAAAGCCGATCTATGGCTTGGTAATTGCACAGGTCAAATCACAGCATTCCAGGGTACAGAAAATAAGGTAGCTCTCTCCCTGTGGTGTGAGTTAGATAAACAAACAGTGATTTTACAGATATAACATCTTCTCTGTGTGTCATGCCCCTTCTTCCAGTTCCCTGCTACATAATGGCTTTTTTTTCTTAATAAGCACTTTATATTGGAGATCATGTCATTAGATTTGCACTTTGCCGTTCCTGCTTGTATTTTTTCCTCAAACTAATGTAATAATGGAATGCTGAGATAGTCATAAAGAAAAATTCAAAATCATAGTTGTAGGGTGTAGAGGGCAGAACTAGATGAGGCAGCTGGAGAGCCAAGGCAGAGCTAGAGAAAGACACTGAAAAGCTAAGCTGGAGAAAACTTCTGACTTAGACCCAGGATTAGAACAGAAGCAAAGAGCTATGGAGATGAAGCAAGCACAAAGCAGACATCAGAGGTAGGAATAAAGAAAAGGCAATATCAGGAAGTTAAGGCTAAAAGTGGAAGCAAGAGAGGAGGGAAGATACATTGCAGTGGTCAGAGGAAAGTCTGGATACCACCTTGCATCAGGGCTTGTGCAAATCTCCTTCTCTGGGAGAGTCAACAGAAATACAAATATGACTGAAGAGCTCACATTTCTTCTCCTCCCACCATTAAAGAAAACAGAGTTCTTTGAACAACAGGGACAGAAATTCTGTCCAAGTAGGAGCCAAACATCACCAACAATTACCAAGTGGGCTAAGATTACCACTGGTTAACTAGCAAATTAATTTTCTATAAATGAATATACAAATGAAAGGTGGGTCTGGAAGAGTCAAACAGGCTTTGAACATAAACACCAAGATTTTTCATAATAGATTTATGGAAAGAGCTGAGAAAAAGATGGTAATTTTTCACATCCAGAAGAAGTGTAGGCATACAGCAGTGAACAACTCCTACCAGAAGGACTGAAACTTTATCTTTGTCTCCACTTAAAAATGGAGGTCTGCAGACACCCAGCCCAGTGGAAGCCATATTAGGGAGCAAGATACAACAAACAATGAAACCCATGATTTGGGGAGAGAAGGAAGAATTCCTACCAGAAGTGTTACTCAGCCCTTCTATACAAATTCCACAGAAAAATATTCAATCAACTTGATGATAAATTAATAAAGCATGATAATGAAATTGAAATTGAATTGAAATTTTGACTCTGTACTTGTCTGTTGACTTTTGGATAGTAATTAAAGGAAAATGATAGTTCCTTCCAAAATTTGGAGATGCACCAAATCCTTTCTTTCAAGGCTAGCCAGCAAAAACCATCAAGCAGCAACTATTGTATCCGGTGTTGGGTTTGTACATCATTCAGAGAGCTCTACTCTACAGTGTCTGCCAGTTGCAGGTATGCCAATGACTTGGTTTGAGTAATTATTTTCACCAAAAAAAAAGTACAAGAATTTCCCAGAATTTACAATTAACATCACAGAAAGTTTTTCAAGTTGACTACAAACATGAAAAAATATTTTCAGTTGTACATTGTACATGCTTGGAAAGAACAGTTTGGCAACAAAGACTCTTTTCTTTATTCCTTCCCCCTCTTTCAAATTACTGTGTGTGGTTCCTATTTTGACCAGTCAGGTATGAGTCCTTTTCTTCTTTGTAGCAAATTGTTAAAGAAGGTGGCAAAATTATTCATACTAGCAATTAGATGACTCAATGTTTATCTGTATCCTGTATTTACAATAAGGTGATATGCATTTTAGCTGGTTGTTGGGCTATGACATCATTACTGTCCCACTGCAGTTGCTATAGAAACATGACTGGGTTTTTCACAGGCCAGGCAACTGAAAAGCTTTAGAGATTTGCTTGTTTCTAGTTTTGATACATGGCTTGTCAGCCAAAGTGTAAGATCCTGTAATCTTTTACCTGATGGAGAATAGAAGTATCAAAGAGTCAGTCGTCTATATCCTAACAAGAATGGATTTAGTAAGGTCATTAGTAAATGATCAGTTTTTCCTGCAGTTCAACCCATGTTAAGCAGATCATGATGCCAGTTAGGGAAGGACTTACTCTGAAGTGAACTGCGTACATGTATATATCCTCACACTGCCCTAAAATAGCAAGTCCAAGTTGTGGTGTTTATACCTCTCCATCACATTTACATTTAAAGGCTATAGGCTGCGTGCATACTTTCCAATTACTTACAAAACCCCAAGCGACCATCCAAGGCAGATATACTCCTGTTTAAATCTCGCATGAATTAAAATTACCCAAGAGATTCTCGTGTATTTGAGTCTGCCACTACACCCTCAATTCCTGTAAAGCTCACATTGCATGTTCTTTGGGGTTATACTCCCTAAAAATGCCACATTTTCTGAGTGTGCATCATTTGGTATTTGCAGTTCAGAAGAGAAGACACAAGAAAGATACTACAAGACCAGGGTTAACCCCGTCTAAGATAGGTTCATAAATAAAATCAGACTTTGTCATCACAGTTGTGAAAGAAGGCAATCCTACAGATTTCAGAATTTAGTTTTGACCTATGTAGGTTTGGAATTTAGAAACACAAAAGTTCTCTTTCAAGGAAAACAATGCTATACGAAATTAATTGTGTATTTTCTGATTTGGTATTTTATAGGAAATAGTTATTTAAAAGTTGTTTTGAAAGGAGAAACTAAGACTTCATGCTTTCATAGAAGGTCTAAAGGTGTCGCTTCACCATTGTCAGTCTCAAAAAAATCTTTCAGAAATGCTTGCATTAAAATCAATGCAACCTATATTCCATGCATTGCACTAAATGCTACACAATCTTAAAACAGATCTACTGGTTGCCAATCAGTCTCACAGCAGAAAACCTTAATTTATGTATGTACATTGAGGCACGTTTAGTACATGCCTATATGCGAGTTAGGTGCCAAAGTTGCAATTACAAAGAAAACTTAATCAAATGCCAGAAACAGAGACTAGATGGTGTTTAAGGTAGCAAGTTTCTGTTTTAGAGAACAGGACTGCTTTTTAGGTTGTCTTGACTTGCTCTCCAGTAACTATAGTCAGATCTCAGTCATATGACACACTTGGACACCTAAACACAGACACTTTGGTTTAGATGTCTTAATCTGAAGATAAATCTCAGCCATATATCTGAAAAGTAGGATATAATCATTACATATTAAAGTAACATAATAGAGGCGGCAGTTGTAAAGGCAGTAGGAGGAAAAACAGGTGATATATTTGGGTACTACTCCTCTCTTACATAATAATGCAGTATGTTTTTTATCTGGAAAACCAAAACTTAGCTTTGACTATATGAAACTCCAGGCTCATACAGAAAAGTCTGTAAAAGGGTCTTGGTGTTGTCTCCAACAAAAGAGTGAACCTAATGGCAGGGGTGGCTTTACTTAGCAAAGTACCTAACTCGACTGTGCTATTAAAGAAATTTTTGTCACGTGACAAATGATCTATTGCAGAGCCGTTCTGTCCTTACACCTGCCTCTAACAGCAGTGACCAGCCTAAATCAACCTCAAGCATATTCACAGAAACATAGGATCATAGAATATGTTGAGTTGGAAGGTATCCCTGAGGATCACCAAGTCCAACTCCCAGTCCTGCACAGCACCACCGCCAAGAATCACACCATGTGCCTGGGAGCATTGTTCAAACAATCCTCAAACTCTGTCAGGCTTGGTGCTGTGACCACATCCCTGGGGAACCTGTTCCAGTGCCCAGCCACCCTCTGGGTGAAAAACTTCTCCTGATATCTAACCTAAACCTCCCTTGATTCAGCTTCAAGCCATTCCCTAAGGTCCTGTCACCGGTCACTAGAGAAGAGATCAGTGTCTGTTCGTCCTCTTCCCCTCATGAGGAAGTTGTAACTGCAATGAGGTCTCCCCTCAATTTCCTCTTCTCTAGGCTGAACAGACCAAGTGACCTCAGCCACTCCTCATACAGCTTCACCTCCAGACCCTTCACCACCCTCGTGGCCCTCCCATGGATGTTCCCCAACAGTTTAATGTCTTTTTTTTATATTGTGGTACCCAAAACCATGCACAGCACTCGAGGTGAGGCCACCCCAATGCAGAGCAGAGCAGGACAATCCCCTCCCTTGCCCAGCTGGTGATGCTGTGCCTGATGCTTCCCAGGACACGGTTGGCCCTCCTGGCTGCCAGGGCACTGCTGACTCATGCTCAACTTGCCATCGACCAGGACCCCCACATCCCTTTCTCCCGTGTTGCTTTCCAGCCTCTTGTTCCCCAGTCTATACCCACAACCAGGGTTGCCCCATCCAAGGTGCAGAAGCAGGCACTTGCCCTTGTTAAAAATCATTTACCTCCACAGCTTAATTCAGTTTAAAAAGGAACAACAGTGAAAAACCAAGCACAATGCATTTTAAACTTTACCATAACAATATTTAAATTCACTTAATCCTAGAACAAATATTACACAGATTTGCCAAGTACATTTTTCTTTTTCGAGGAAGAAACACAGCTCCAAAGCAGACACTGGTTTTTATATGTCTTTTTATCTGACTCTTTTTTTTATCAGAAATGGATCCTAAACCCACAGGAAACATTCAGTAATTACAAACAACAACAAACCTAGCACATCTAGACTATCTTTGTTTAGCTCAGCAGTGTTGAAAGGCTACATTTCCTTTTGTAATACCGGGTTTAACCACTCCCCTTTGAGACCGAGCAAGCAGCATTATATTTTTTTAACCACTGAGCTACTAGAAAGCAACTTATCAAACAAAAGTGTTATTGTATGATTTGCATGCATGTGTAGTAGTCCTTAACAAATCATTGAGTTTTAAGCCATTCTTCAAAATGAATCAGGTAATTATTTCCCTTAATAAGGAGTACATAAGAACTTTTATTCAAATAAATGCAAGTAAAAATGTTCTATATTCTATTGGTAATGTGTTCTTGGACAGGTGAACAATTACATGAACGTTTCCACTGAAGTCATCTTGCCAACTTCAGCAATGAAATGTTCAGAGGGATGAGTAAGAGACAGACTGTGTAATTTAATTTTCCTTTTCTTTTACATTAATACAAGTAAAGCCTGTTGGCTAATAGTCTAGCAAACTCTCCTATGATGAAAATTAACAATAAGAGCAGTTTTGGTTAGACACCAAAAGTGATAAATTTTGTCAAATGAAAACGTTTTTGGAAATCCTAAATGCCTACCAAAGAAGGATTTAGAGAAAATGCCAACTCACACATAATTGCAGTGGTACCATCCCTGGGCAACCATGCATTTACTACAGCATTTAAGCAATGCTGGCTCCCAAAATGAATAACACAGAATGGCTTAGCAGGACACAGTGAAAAATAATTCATTCTCCTTTAAAAAACCTTTTGCAAAACATACTTCCCCTCCAGTTTAATTAAAGCCATCTAAATCTCAATCTTTCCTTTTTATTTGTTCATATTATTTATTTATTGCTGAAATCTTTTATTTATATGGGGATGTGCAGGTAATTTATTTATAACAGAGGTTATTTAACTGGACTGGCAGTGAATTGTGCATGAGATCACCTGTGTCCATAGAGAACTCAACTGAAGTAATCTAGATCCCTTCCAAATGCAATCAGCCTTTGAGCTGTGACCTTAATCATAGCACTTAGCCTTTCCTTTTTATGAAGAGTTGAAAGAGCATTCCAGTGCAGAAGATACCACTGGTTATACCATGTTCTGTAGGTGTGTGTTGCCCATTTGTTGTTTGCAAGTTACAGATTTGTTAATTCTCATCACTTACACTGAAAAATTTGTTACGGGCAAAAGGAACACATATGCAAACCCAAGAATTTATTGGCAGCTTAATTAGTCTTAGCAACCCAATCCATTATTTTTAATGTAGTTACAAAGATACTAAAATTTTCTTATATACATAATATGATATAAAATGTAGTATGAGGTATTATATACATATGATTATATACAGTTCTAATTATATATATCCAAACTTTCAGATTTTTAATGTTTTGTTGACCTTCTTAAGGTCAAAATCTTGAGAGGGGGGAAGGGGGAGAAATGAAGGGATGCAGGGGAGAGGAGAAAAGAAGGGGAGCCCACAGTATCCAGAGAATTTTTTCAGGAGGATAGCAATGTGGGTGGTTTCTTCCTCCTCACTCACAGTAATATTTAGGTTTGCTAACATGCTCTACATACCTTGTTTTTTCCTCATTGGTCAACAAGACCACAGAGCAAGTTAATTCACCGTATTTTTTTTTAAGTCCTTTTGGTAAAATCTGTTTCAGGTATAACAATTGACAAGGTTGCATTCCTTTGCTGGTCACTGGAGAGCTGCTTATAGCCCTGGAGTCTCCAGTATGAATCTACACCTCTGTTTTTAAGACCTCTGTCTGTCACTCTTGCCTTTACTGCTCTGTGGTGCTGCTTATTCTAGCTTTACAGGTAGTTCATTCCACATGCAATTAACATTTTTTATTGCATACTAGCTGCAGAAAAAGCAATAATCATCACAACCACACAATCATAGAGAGCTAAACACCAAAAAAAGTAGGTGATAGTCACCTGGTCATCAGATAAGTGGTGCTGCAAACTAAAACAAATCCCCAGAAAGGCCGAGATGGAGCCTAGAAGAAAACCTGTGGCCTACTAGAAGCAAAAATGCCCTCAAATTTACTGGGCTACAAGGTTATATATGTCATCTGAAGAGACAAAAATAAACTTAGCTGGTGGTTTCTAGGACAGAAAAAAAAATCAGTGACAGATTTCTACAGCAAAAGTGCATCTGGAATCTACCTCTGAACACCATACATGAGATAAACCTGGCAGAGGAACGTGCTTGAAGTCAAGTCTATTGTGACTGAATTATGCATCCATGTAAGATCCAGGAAATGGGGTAAGAGTCACCTACATACTGATATACACACAAGGATACATTTGTATGTCTAATTGACTATCTTATACTTCAGATTAACAACATGCACATGTATAATATTTTCAAGCACATCCTAGTCTTTACCTAACCTTTTCTGATCTAAAAAATTATGTTGAGCCCTGGCTTCAGAAATCTCAAAGACAACTTACTCTTCTAATCTTCTATTTGGTCCCATATAGTCCCCACAAACCCAAACCAGTTCATTGCACTGCAAGATGCCACTTGAATAAAGTATAAGTTTTCACTGGGATGGTGCTGTGCAGGGCCAGGAGTCAGACTCAGTGGTCCTTGTGGGTGCCTTCCAACTCAGCTGACTCTGTGATTCTGACGTTCCACAGTGTGACAAGTAAAAACTACAATTTTTCATGCAAAGCTTTTCTTGTCTTGATTGCTACACATTGACACCATCATGTGATTTCTTCCTTATATGAGTACTTTCTTCCTGCTGTTTTAACTACCTTCTATCTACATCCATATCTATTTTCATTGTGTACTTCTAAAATTTTAGAACAAGCCCACACTATGCTAGGTCTGGGATTAAAATATTTATGGATGTTGCATAGGTGTCATGGGAAAAGAAAAAGGAAGCTGTGATTGGTATATTCACCAGGTTGCTAAGCAAAGAAGTTTCTTTTCCATTACAAACTGGAAGACTGCAGGAGATATAGGGGAGATGCTTATAGATCCTTACAGAAAGGAAACCCATAGGCCATCAGGTAATAATAACTTAGAATAAGTTAGGTGAAAGCTTTCTGCTTGAATGCAGGGGAGGTCTGGATTTAAAAAAATCAAAAAATCTCAACCAAACAAAAAAATCCCAAACAAAAATAAAAAAAAGAGGAAGTGTCCATTGCAAAGCCCCCAACTCACTATATCATATTGTTCCTTACTCTATTCATACCACACGAAAGAATCAGTTTATTTTCACATTGTGGTATTGTCCTTTATAATACAGGATTTCACAAGATTTGATCTTATGCAAAGTGACTAGGAAGCCAAAATTATTGAAGGGAAAAGTCCTTCACATCCAAGGCAGACATGTCTGGCAGATTTCAGCTTCCGACCAAACTGTTGGTATGGCAACAAAAGACATTCATAGTTCAAAGACAGAATTGATAGTGTGAGATATATTGTGTATTCACACTTAAAAATACATTTTGAAGCCTCTGTTATTTGACTAAAGGCAGATGCTCTTTGGTATATATTTTCCAAGACAAATAGATCTGATATAATTCTTCCAAAAATTATTATAAACAATTACCACTCCCTCAAAAGCTGTAAGAGAAAACATAGTTTTCTGATCAGTCCCACATAATTTAAATTGCTCATATTTGTGAACAGAATTTATATATTGTATTTGCTTCTCTGGCTGGCACAGTTTCTGAAATTTCACTGCGGGGGATTCTGACATTAAAGTAACAACATATCAGGTACAACAAAAACACTGATACCTAGTAAGTGCAAATATATAATTTAAAATATTAAACAAGAATGGTATTAATGAAAACCAGCCCTTACGTCAAAATAGTATCTGTTATAGCCTGACATACACAATCCTTTTAATATAATATAGCAAAAGGCTCATCTAGATGTTCTGAGATAAATGATACATAAAGCAGGCATCTCCAGGCTCCATCTATCTAGCTTATTCATTCTTTCTTAAACACGCTGAACAACAAGATGTCAAAAATGACATCGAGGTATCATTTAAGCCTCTGACATTGAAGAACATTGAGCATTTTATTGCTTATAGCTGTACCAAGAGCACATACTGACAGATATTTAGGAATCTGTGCTCATTTTCATCATACAAAATTAAAAGGCACATCTCTGATGCACTCCACATGTTGATCTTAGCCCACATCACTCATCAGTCCTAAACAGAGGACATCCATCACGCGGCTTGGCTGGATCTATACTGTCCCATTTTTAATAATTTTCCAAAAGGCTGGTGCCACATGGGTCACTATCTTTTCTTGTTGATGTATGAGAGCAGTTGCAAACATAAAATACCAAATCCAACATCCGAGTTCCACTGATACTATGGCCAGATATTTAAATCTGTGAGGTGCATCTATCATGTCCTTGTATGCTGGTGAAAGGAAGACCAGAATTGTGAACTACACTCTTTACTGAGGCAACTAAACATCCCTGCATTGTTTTTTTACTGCAAGCTACTTTTACTTTTTATATTTCTGTTATTAGTGCCATGAAAGGTGACCTCATGCTAATCACACGTCACACCGTTTCCTGTCCAGATTGCATTTGGTCAGTGTGAAGATGTCTTCACTGATAGGTTCCTAAAGCATATTAGATCAAGCAGTCAATGTGAATTTGCTTCATACATTACTCTACTAATGGAAACACTCCAAGAAAACTGGCAAAAGATGTAGTTGGTGGTACTTGGCAAGGTAACGCAGTGTGCGAAGGCAGTGCATCTTCACAGAAAACAAACAAATCAACAACAGCCATTTCATCACTTTCAGAACTGAGCCTGTATAGTCTCAGTACAGCAGAATGTGTGCGTGCATGTATGTGTTCCAGCAAGCTTTCTGGTAGATTCACTTGACACTCTGCAACTCAGCCAAATGCTTAACTAGAATTCTCAGATACAAGATCTCTTTCTTTATTAAATCACATTTTAGATTTACCATGTCATCCCATACGGATACAATTTCTTATGAACACTGAAAGGCTTTAGCAGAGAAATTTTCCAGCCTCTTATTTTCTGTGAGAAGCTGTCTTTTCCCATAGAAGCTATGAAAACAGCAAGATGTTTCTCTAACAGGACTTCTTCTTATCATGCACCTGTGAGTTGTTATGTAGTATTGTTATGATACATCTAAAGAAATATTTGGGATAAGGCGTCACAGGATTTGGCCAATCATCCTAAGAGGTGGATGGCCAAAGGACCAATGACCTTATGACATTCAAGCATACTAAGGTATAAAATAGCTCTTTATATTAATAAATAAATCCACTTTTCACTGACTCTTGGATCGTGCTTATGTCATGATTTGGTTCTGACCCTCATACAACAGCGACAATTTCTGAGCAGTCAAAAAATCTCATTTGTTGTGGCAAAGGTCATATTTTTTATTTTGAAATAATTCATCCAGCTGTCACCTCACTTTAGCCAAGGCTGTTACTATTTGACTTCACTTTGTGTCAGTCTGTATGTCCAGCAACCAATCTTCAGATTTCAGAGGGCTTACTAAGGTCTTTAAATACTAACTGTAAAAAAGAAAGAAATATTAAACTTTTTTTAAGACTTAAAAGTGTTTACTCGAGTGTAAATACAGTGCTGGAAAGCTGAAGGAATAGTAAATTCCATGTGCGATGCTAATTGTCTTACATTAAAGAACAATATCACTTTTATCTTTTCTTATATTCTTCTTACACCAGAACTCACTGCATTTTTCAAATCACAGTAATGAATTCTTTTCCTAATGGATATTCAGTACTAAGTCATTTATACACCAATTTGTTTCAGTAACAAATTAATTCCAGAAGCACCACAACTAACAAAGCTCTGATTCCCTATGTAGTTGGTTTCTGCATTTATACATAGACCCCCAGTGAATAATCACAGACCCTCAACCTGAGGTTTCCTTTCTTTGAGCTGAGACTCAGCACAAGTCCCTCTGGCACCATCCCTGCTGACTGCCTGGCCAGGAAGCAGAAGAAGTAACTTTAGCTCTCACAGAGATAAGGAACACTGCTTTGGGGTTTCCCCTCTGAACAGATGTCAGTTGTGGTAAGACTGATACAAACTTTAATTCTGAAGAACTTTACTTGTCTGCAAAACCTGTTTGAAATCAGCCAAGAATCTTAATACTTATTCTAGGCTGCCTCACAGGCATGCGGATGGCCTGATCATATAGGGTGCCTATTTTCTGTAGAAGCTAGGTTAAGGGAAAGTGAATTTTGACCAAATTCATTTCCTTTCATATTCATTTTTAGAACTAAAATTTTAATAACTAAGAATTCAGATGTTCAGCTGTTCCAGATTTAGCCTTGCCAGTAGAAAGTGTGATTTTCCATAAAGTGAAAGTTATACTACATTATTAAAGAAGGCACTCAGAAGTTTTTCCTTTTTTTCCCCTTCTTATTTTCCTTTTTTTTCCCTTGTGCAAGGGAACTGTGTGTTAAGTTTAAAAGCATTCCAGCAAGACTGTGAAATAAGAACTTCATCAAGCTTAGAAATGCAATCATTTTTGCTAATGAAATGTTCCAGATTCTTAGGCTTCCTCAGGACACAGCCAACTCCTATTAATATTACTAGTAGCAGTAACATTTAAAGACAAATTGATGATACACGTCTTTTCTTTTTGCATCTCTCACCACCATCCAGAATTGTAGCCTTTTATAGAATTGACATAATATTTTTTATTACTGATTGATAGTATATTTCTTGCCAATACCAAATACTTCATATACTTTTTTTCTTCAAGTCCACAGTTTTTTCCTTTGATGACAGGGAGTATTTAATTAAAACAAACAAACCAAAAACCATATAACGGCTGAGAAACACTTAAACATTTATATAAGAGAAAGTCATGTCAGTGCTTTAAAATAATTTCTTTTTTAATAAATCAATATCCATAAGAACTGGATAGTTTATAGAACAGGTAATGAGATGTGAAGTTTTCTAACAGTATTTAGGTGCAGCAATACAACGGAAAATAAAAAATTACTCAGTAGATCACAATACCAATGAGTGTCTGTTATTGAATATTCACTGACGATAATCTATTTTCTCATGAAAAAAAAGCAATTCCTTTGGAGCACAAATGTAGCTGACATATCATTTGTTATCACTATTCAGGAGACAAAGACAGGTGTCTTCTTTCATTGGGAGCGTTATGTTGTTGAGTATTGCACTGGATCTGGTCAGCCTGTAAAGGATGTAGGTTTCTGCTGTTTTCCCTCTAGTATGCTATGCGAAAACCAACTTCCCTTTTTTTCCCAAAACTAATTTTTAAAATTATTAATTTATTCCAGTTAGATAGTAAAAACTTTTCCATTGTGATCTTCCTTACATGATCATAGTACCATTTGACCTTCAGCAAGTTTTTACTTCAGGACAACTAAAAGGGAATATACAATCACAATCAGAATTCCTAGATAACACCTGAATACACAGGGGTCTTCTAATCTGTAAAACAGCAAAACAGCAACACATTCATTCTCACAACCCTCCTGCAGAGAAACAGAGACAAAAAAGCATTATTATGCCCGTTTCAGAGACTGCAAAAAGACCAGACATTTGCAGGAGTCATTTGCTCAGGGCCACTAAGTAGAAATAATAGTGATAAACCAGCATTTTCTTGCTATCAAGCTTTAGATAAAGACAACAATTTCCCTTCTCTAAGCTGAAAACAACATACATTCCCCAGTTCACACTCAGAAAAATTAGTCAAAGAGAAGTAGCAGTACAATCCTTACACTTCTGAGTTAAAAATAAGGCAATAATGTAGCCCATGACCTGATACAACTGAAGTCATTGAACCATATTGTCTCAAAGCATGCTGGAAAAAACAAAGAACAGGTATTTGTGCTGATGGGAATAAGGATGAAACACAACACTTGTTTCTGTTCTCTTAATAACTCCTACTTCATGATTTTTGGTGACCAATCTTAATGACTCTAAATCTTCCAAAAGTCAGCTGTGTTAGAAATGTCAAGCAGTGATTCAAAACCATTCGGTGTTAATTCCTTAGCAGCTCACCACAAACACAAAATTCAGGATTCAGATGGTTTGTTTTACTTCTCAGTCTGGTTTGAAATAATAGAAATCATGGTTGCCACAGACTTTTAGCCTTTTAAGCAAGTAGAAGCCACAGAGTGTGAACATAACCCAAAAATCAATCTCTAAAGAATGTGTATTCTGATATATTAAAAGATTTTAAAAAAGTCATTTGATTGCATGTGTTGTCCACTACCTATGTAAATGCTCTACACTGCCATAAACAAAACACTTACCAGACTGCAAGGCATAAATATACCTTTTTTATGAAGCTAGCATGCATTTAGCCAGGCCTGATCATTGGCAGCACCTGTTCCTGAATTTTGGTAGGAAAGCATGGTAAATAGTCATTACTTCACCATAACCTTCTATGATAACTGTGTGTCTGTAGCTGCAGCACAGCATTGCAATCCCTCCCTCATTACATACACTGTCACACCTAAGAGATTCTCTGGGCTCAGCAAGCCTTGCATCAGGTCCTTGTTCTATGTTCTGGTGAAAAGGGAAAGTTAGGGAACAACTGATGCAGAATAATTGCAATTGCAGAACAAACCGATAGTTATCTTAATCTCGGTGCTTGAGACTTTGACAGGCCCACTGCATTATTAGAACATGTTAATTAGTATATGCTCTCTGATTTTCTCTCTGCTTCTCTTTTTGGCACACAGGAAAAAGAACACAAAAATAAGTGTTAATTTACCTTATAAATTAACACACACCCAATGGGGAAGCATTGTTTGGATGTTTTTGTGTTGAGTACCTTCGTAACACTTAAAAAACCTAGCCCTAGCCTCATAGCTATATTAAATTATCAACCAGTAAGAATCTTGGATCAAATATCAGTCAATGTGTTGACGAACAGAGTTTTTCCTTTTGATACAACTGTGGAGCATGTCTGTTGGTAATGAACTCGCATGAAAGAAATTCGCAAGATTTTCTTACTTGCATTTAATTTCAACAAAGACAGAAGGTGTCTGCTGAAAGACAAACCAAAAAGGAAGAAGATGGAAGAAAGGAAATTCAGTAGATCAAAAGTCTTGAGCGGAGAACATGGAGAAAAATCCATCCCTAGGGATGTTGAGCAGCTCAGAAAGCTCTCCTGCGCCAGTAAAATCCAGAGTAGTGTGACACCTAATAAATGGAAAAAGAAGGAAGGAGAAGTGCTGGCTCCCTTTCTCCAGGTAGAAGAGAATTATTCAGAAGTATTTGTAAGCCAGCCATATGTGCCTACCAAATGTACCTTTCGGCTCTAGCAGTGCAAAGAGGACTGTGCATTGTGTCCTGCAGAGAAACCCAAAACAGGAAGACCTTGCCTGCAAGATGTGGAACCTGGAAAGACTACCTGGGACCTCAGCCACGTTCTTAGAATAGCATCTGCAGATTTAATGCAAATGGTGGCCTGGAATATACAATTGACCATTGAGAGAACTTTTCTGTTAAAAAAAGGCAAACAAAAGCAAATGTTCAGTGGTTTACAGATCTCGAATGGCAAAATTGGTAACATTGAGGGACCCTTCAGAAACAGGTGCTGTTAACTACAGAGAGATGATGACATTGATAACATGCTGTCTTTGTTGTAAGTATCACCCTTTGTTCCTCAAAATACAGGGCTGTTATTTACATGTTAGTTGCAGCCAAGGTTCCATTTCTCCCATAGGTCAGCTTAATTACATACTTCTATGAAAGAAAATCACTGATTCACATCTGTCTTTAAAGTATATCTCCCTTTCCTCTAACTGTATCAGCTGCAGTAAGTATACCTAGTCTGAGTGCTGGTGTAAAGGAAAAGTACATAATCTAATTTTCTAATACAAACAATAGATTCAGGAAATTAGTCTTATTTTAAGTTGAAAATTAGTCTTATTTTAATTTGCAATGTGTATTCATACGAAGCTGATTGTGAATGTAAAGCCAAATTGCTTTTCTATTATCCCAAATGCAAAAACAGTCCTTAACTTCAACATAGATAAAAACCTAACCGTAAATCTAGGTGCTGTTTTCTCTCTGAAATAGCTCAAAGATTCCTTCTGACATTCACTTCCTTTGAGAAGTTTCAGATATTAATTTTTAGAAGCCAATATAAAATGCTCAACACTTAAAAGTACAGAAAGTTTATTTGAAGAAAAGTTCAGTACATACATCCATGACATATCTCTACAGGCTGTCAAGCTTCAGGAGAACTCTAGTTTTTAATATCAAACAGATGTTTTATGCCACTCAACAGAAAGCACAAACCAAAATGGAGTCCAGAGGTATCAAAGCAGTTGCCCAAGGACCCAGTGATAGACCAAGCTCTCAAGAGATTCCCCCTCTTGAGGTTCTGTGAGAACAAAAGAGCCTCCAGTACTGTTGGCCCCAGCTATGAACCATAGCTTCCCAAATCACCACCCTGAGGTCAAGTAGTCCCCATCCCAAAAGTACCAAAAAGATGACTGGAGACAACTTCAGGCCTTTCTTTCCCTAAAAAAAGAAAGCACTAAGACTCTTCAAGTTCTTAGTTGAAGAGCCCCATCTTCAACTTTTTTTCAGGGATTGTGAAGTACAACTTCATGTCCTAGAGACTCTTGTGTCTCTGGAAAATAAACTAGTCCCATCTCACAACTACATGGAAAGTTACCCAAAACAAAAATGCCTCAACATCATAAATCTACCTTCTTGGTGTATACGAGTAAACAGCTTGTGTGCTACTTCTAACAAAGAAGGCATGGGAATTATAAATGCATATCTTTTCCAACTTTAAACTTGTTTTGTGAAGTGGCACAAAAATGTAGACAATAGGAAATATATGACTGGAGAAATGGTAAGGAAGCACCTACTAAATGGCCACTTTCTCCTTTCTGAAGGTTTGGGTGGGTATTCTGTTGACACAAATTTATCTGCTGGTTAACAAATATTTTGATGTACAGACATGCCTCTGTTCTATCAAAACATCATGAGCTTTTCTGGCCACAAGATATACTCTAAAAATTATGAGAGAAACTGTGGAGGTTCAATGAAAGATTAGTTCTTAGAGCATGAAACAAAAAATAGAATTTAAAGAAAACATTAAATATAGCGTAAATAAATAACAATAAGATACAACAGACTCTTACAACAAGAAAATCACATGTCAGCTGTATGAAATACATGGTTATACAGACAATATAAGATAAAGAAAAAGATTAGGCCAAAACCATATTCTGTCTTGAAAAATCAGAAATAGATGGCCTATTTATTACAAAGGACTGTTACCTCAATTACCTGAATTCAGAAACAAAATTACAAATAAAATCTTACTGCACCCCCAGAAAAGGACTGAGGCACAAATGCAGGAAACAAAATCATGAAGAATGCTGGTTTTCATAGATTTCAACACTTTATCACTTATATAAAATTGTGTCCCTCTCCTCCACGACTACATCAAACATGGCATTTTATTCTATACAATGCTTATAAATACATCTACTGGCTTTTTGATCAAGCTGATTTTCTGTCTTTCATGACTATTAAGTCTCAGCTGGATTCTGAATCTTCTTCCATTCTGTGTTGTACAGTCATCTTAATTAGCATGATTAGAGCCAAGCTAAAGATATATTGACGATTACTTTACTCATTCTTTGCTACTCTACTAAATGTTCTTCTGTGACGCTTCTTAAGCTGTAAAGAATCTTACTGCTTATATTTTACACTAGTAATGAGCTATTTAGTAGTGCAGAATACAGTGTTACATCATAAGTGTATACTGTTGGAATAATAACTTAAAACCAGAGCCTGATTCAACTTTGCTGCCTTTTTAAAGCAAATCCATGCAGAACAAGAACATTGTTCCTGGCCTTGCCCATAAAACCTCAGTAAGAAATGAGAGGACAGAAGTGGGAACCCACTTGGGAGGAACCACCATATGTCCCAGATGACCAAAGTGATCCAGGATTTAAAAAAACCTACACCAAAAGGTGACCTACAGCTCTCATTTACTTTAACAGGGACCTCTCTATTAACCAGGGAGTAAGACAAATGAGGTTATTGTCTCTTTACTGACAAAATTCCCTCCTTTCTCAGCAACAGAAGGGATGGTGCCAGCACAGGATCATTTTCTGTCCTGAAAGGCAGAAGTGTTTCACTAAAAACCTGTTTGTTTCTTTCTGCATAAATGCTTTCAAATCTCTTTATCTGATGCTGCAATTCCTGGATTTCTCTTGCATGACTTTGCACATATGTTACCATTGTAGCCAATGGAGATCCCATCCAGGGAGGAAGGGGGATAGACAAACAGCAGATGCCTTTAGAGGTCAACTCTACCATGTGTAGAGCTCAGCGTGACTGCTCTCCTTGCTCTGGTACTGCAGGAAGAGCCTAACCTTTAAAAGGAGGACTGTGAACCTGAACAACCTCCTCTCTGGTTCACTTCTCCTTTTGTTGATAGAGCATTGCATATATCACGGAGTTTCTCTGTTGCAATGCATGTTTGCAGCTATTTTCTAGGGAGCAGTTTAGGGAGTGTTCATTCTGTGTTCTCATGCATATATTTTTATGAGTATTGATAGGAAAAGCCAGCAGCTAACCTACATACTTTATCTCCGAAGGCCAGTCTCAGACAGAAGCTTTGTTTTTTGCATAGCACTGCTTCATGCTCTTACAGAGTACTCCCTCTTGGCATTTTGGCTAAAGATAGCTTTAGCCATATATCTTCTAGATAGCTTTGTCGAAGATCACCAGGTTCCTTAATCCTAAAGAGAAAGCTGACCTTACATAAGGATTTGGAAGCCAAGCCATTCTATGGGGAGCCAAAAAAAAACAGATGATGGTTATCAGGAACAAGTTATTCCATGATGCTGAGAAGGCATGTAGCAGTGTGCCATGCTCCTAAAGACTTGAGTCTATATAACTTGTGTTTGTGTAGGTCACAGAGAAAAAAATATGGAGGCTTGTATTATTATCATTATCCATGAGAACAGAATGGAGTCTCAGACTAGTGAAAATAGCTGTAGATTTTGATTCGTTGAGTCACTATCAGCCAGGATTTCAAAAGCATTAGTAAAACTAAAGAAATGGATGAATAATACATTTGCTGGAAATGACAGTTGTGGGGAGATCAAAACTATTAACCAATTTAGAAAGGATGGAGGGTTAAATGTTATGACAATTTATTTTGACATTCTCCAGAAGAAATAGTTTCAAATATTTTCAAAAGAGGAACATTCTGACTTTCTATTTTGAAATAGCATATTTATTTTGAAATTGACACAAGATTGCTCTGGATTTAACAAGAAGGTTCAGGTTGGCAAAGAATAAAATTCTTCTTCCTGCTGGGGAAAGAAAACAAACTATTAAAGTCACTAAAAGTTGTTTCAGGTTGTTATAAGCATTGCCTCCAGAATGTTTAGTTCAGCCACTAAACTCTCAAAAGGATGATAAAATAGATCATTTGTACAGATCTTAGAAAAAACAGTAGGAGAAAAGCAACTGGAGATCCATATCTTTCAAAGCCCAAGGTCTTGAGGTTTGTTTGTCCTTGGCTACCACCCACTGCAGCATAAATTCACTTCCTATGTCATAAACCCAAGAAAACAGATACATGTTATCTAGCGCCCCGTACATCTGTTCCTCTGTCTGTATATCTGCCCCTATCATTTAGCTCTCCATACACTCCACAATGGTTAATAGACCTGACTCCTTCAAGAGGGATGCAAAGCACTCTCTACCTCATGGGGAGATTTCGGTTACACAGCAAGGCTCCTTCTGCTTCTCAGTCTGAAAATTTCTGGCAGTTTCATTTAAATGGAATGCAGACCTTCATATTAAGTTAGGTACAGCATGTGATAATGCAGCCAATACAATGGTTGATGTCTTATTTTTATGTCAAACTCAATTTATTCTTGCAATGTCTCCACTGTTTCAGCTTTTACTGCGCTGCAGACTTAGGCATTAACAATGTATGAAGTTTATTTTAGAGGCTGCCAGGAGCAGAGAGCTGGAGAATTTGGGTAGGTAAGGAGTAGGTATATGAAGCTCTGCTTGTCTGGGGACTCAAAATCATTTAAGGTTAGCAGGAAAAGTAAATTTAAATCTGGTAAAACACCTGGCAGTGAAACAGCCGGGTTCTGCAGTGGAAACTGCAAACTCAAACTCATAGATTACAAGGAACTCTGAGTATTACAAAGGGCTCACAAAACCAGTTTTCTCTAATCCAAGGACTCTGGCTTAAGGAAAACTTACTTTAGTTTTTTAAAAGATGAAGAACTAGATTCTGTGCTACAACTTTCATTGGCTCAAGTGAGGAAAAAGAAGAGTATGACTTTAGGTGGGTCTTCATCACCTTGCAGAATCTGTTTCTGGAGCTCTGTCAGAGAAACTGAAGCTTCTATCAGTGTTTGTATTCAGTCTGAAGAAACCACAGCACTTTAATAGACACTTTTTTCTCTGGGCTCCCAGTCAATCTCTTTGCATGGTCATCGAGACATGTGGCACAGCTGCTCATGCTGATCCTGAACACCTCCATGTAAGCACTGAGGCCATGACCCTCATGCAACATCAAAATAACATTTTCATAAGTACACATAATTTATCTCCCTCTTCTTCTTGGTGTTTGGTCTTTCCTGTACATTCTTTCCTAAAATACCTTTGTTCAGTTTTAAATATTATTACTATTTGCATGAGTTGCAGTAGTGACCAGCAAACTCAGTTATGAGCCAAGGCTACACCTCTTCATATGGCACTTCACAGACCTAAAATATTGTCCCTTCCCCAAAGCATTTGTAGCCTGCAGAACCTTAAAAATAGTGCATTTCGTTAGAAAATGACATGAGGACAAACATGATGCTATGTCTAACATAAATGATGAAAATGAATCCAGGTAGACTCATATTCCCTTTTCCATTAGGAAGACTTTATTCAGTTAAAAGCCATCAAATGATAAGTACAAAGAAGACATTCTCTTATATTCAGACTAATGTGGGTAACTCACAGACACCACATAGTTTTTCTCAAAGTAAATAGCTTAGGAAGATTTAAACAAGCACAACATCTGTAATTTCTGTACCAGGGATGAAAATTACAAGGAATGTCAATCACCTGGCTTGAAAACAAAAAATGCCAGACAGCAGATACTCCTAGGAGATACATTTCTTCACAGAGGAGAAAAAAAATTGGAAGATCTTCCTTGGAATTGCAGGCACTGGATGTTCACCACTGACAGACACAAACCTAGAACATACAGATATTTTTCTTTTTTACAGGTAAGCACTTTGTATGAGAAAGATATCATCTCACACTTGGTTTAAGAGCACTGTTGTCCAGAGGGTCATTCATGATTCACAGCACCATGAAAACAGAATTCAGCCCTTGGTATTTTGCTGAAAAGCAAGTTCAACAGAAGCATTCTTGTATGGAAACTGATGGACTAGCAGTCCAACACTTTTTCAGTTTGGAGTCATGATTCTGCTTGTTTCATGTATCTTAACATAGCTCATCTGGATCAGAAAAAAATAATCATTGCCAGTAACCAAAGCTCTATCACTCTCCATCTCTGTCTTACACACAGACTCTTATAACTCATCCTCTCCCACTTCCACATTCTATTTGCCCTCCTATAATGTATGGTTTTCTTTCTCTCATTTTAGCACCACCTCTTTTCCTTTCTTAGCCTTTTATCTTTCCTCCTTTTTAATTCTGCCTACATCTCTCTACAACTGCAATTGTTACCCTGCTGGAGTAGCTGGTTGTGCAATTACTTGAGTTAAGTCTCCTCATCTAAGAAGTTTTCCCATAAACATAATGGCAAAGAGATAAAAGAAATCAGTCATACTTGGACATAGACCTCTTGAGAGACATTGTGCTCTATCATCCTCTATTTTTATTAAACTTAGAAGAGAAACAGCAGAGAGTTTCCTGTAAATGCTCCAAATTCCCCATTGCCATTTGAGGTTCATTTAACATACAGTGTAACCGCCCTGCTGAGACAAAATCATTTGGGTTGCATGCAGATTAACACCTCTAGTTTTGCACTCTATGTATTCCACTGGAAATCAGTCTGGGCACTGGCCTTAGCAGTGGTACTTTCAATAGACTGCAGCATTTGGCTTTTTTGCTTACATTTTGTTAACCTCTTAGTGAGTCCTCATATTTACTCAGTTTGCAAATCTGAAAATGATCAACTGTCAGCCTCCAAAGTCAGAACACTAGCCTAGTTTATCTCCCTTATAACATTGCCTCTCCTCAGAACTTAATTTTAAAAAACCAAGGATAGTATATACAACCAGATTCAAGTCAATTACCCATATTTCAGATCTGTAAAGGCAACAGTGGTTAATATGATAACAAATACTTCATCTTGTATTTTTTAATAGCAATAGTGATGCAAAATCCCATCAAGAACAGTTGAAAACAGCAAAAGGACAAGTCTTACAAAGCTGCATAGCTACTTTTGAGAGGGAGGTCCTCTTTTCTTTGACTGCTTATTGTACATCCACAAACAAAAAGAGGATACATCATTCTTAAATTGGTAGGTTTATTTAATTATGGCTTTGGGTGTAGGGCATTCATCTGCCTACCATAAAAGAAGCAAACAGATGAGGCAGAAGCGTTATGAAATAACCTGTTCTTCAAGTATCACCATAATATGAGTAGGGTTTTCAAGAGCAAGTTTTGCTTATCTCCATTTCTGATTAAGGAAAGGCTACAACTCTTCATGACTTAACAGAAACGAGATTATACCAACACTACAGACTTTTTACTAAAAAAAATAGCAGGTGCTGAAGAGTTTAAGAAAGTCCAGACTCAGGTAAATGGGGCAGAAAGACCAAGAAAGGATGGATGAAGATGCAAGGAACAAAATGCAATGTGCAAGGAACAACTGAAGAATGCAAGTAATATAAAACAATAAGGAAGCAGCTAAAAGTGTATGTCCAGAGATATACTAGATGAAGAGCAGAAAAGAAGTATAGCTTTTCCATTATAAATGGCAGCTCCCAATGATTCACCCCGCCGTGAGAAATCATCAGAGACCATAACTGGAGTGACATTCACATTGTCATTTGAACATACAGAAGTGCTTAAATTTGACCTATTATGCAGCTTTCCTAATCCTCATGTTGACATGCAAGAGCTGATTTTCAGCCTCTTAGCAATGAAACCAAAGAATTGGGTTTTATTCTGCAAAGCAGAAAAAATAACTCACTCCATTTCTACTAAGCTAAACAACAGTAGTGTATTTTTCTTTCTAGCTATGACTTGCATTGCATCCCTCCAGTCTTTTCCTCAAAAAGGGCCAGGAGGAAAAAAACCCTTAAAACTGACTCCCCACAGAATGAATAAATACAGCCAAATCACCAGCATGGAAAATAACTGTATGAGCCCTAGGTATCAAAACTTACCCACAAATAGCTCATAATGAATAATGCATACGGTTTAAAGTCAGTTAGAATAAGTGCCAGGTCAGTTATCAGGCAGCAGTGAATTCGCAAGGCTTTGAAACAAAATTCTTCATTTGATTCTCCCACTCTGAGGTACAAAACACTAAACTAAGATGCAGATAAATAACAACTGAAGTAAAATGTGGTCAAGAGCTGGCCAGTTCCACAGTCTTTTAGTCCTACATCAAAACAGACTGGTGGTACTGAAAAGGCAACAGTGAAACATGAAAGAGCCAGCTTTGACTTTGTGAAAAAAGTTCTTGACATTGTTGGGTCCTCAAGCACTACTATGTGTCAAAAATTGGAAGGACTTTTCTTGGCTGAAAACTTCAGCAGAAAACCAATAGACTAAGAATCTACCAACACGGGCCAATTGCCTTTATTACAGTTTAATTTCTGTTTTTGAGACATTATGTATTTGGCTGCCAGATTACAATATTTTCATGACCTAAAATTTCCACATTGCATGTTCATACAGAAGCCTCAGGGCTAGCCTCCCTTCGGATGAATTCAGCTCCTCAGACTGCTGAAAACTGTGCACATTTTCCAGCCTTGGAAATGTAGCAGCGTTCTCCAGCAAGGTTAAGGTTAAGGGCATTTTTGAAAGGAAAGAAAAAATTAGTGAAAATCAGGTAGTGTATGAAAATATATGGTCTTTCCCCACAGCATCATACCCTGTTCTTTATTTTACCTTCTCTGCTCAATGAGCCAAAGGCTTAAACAAGCACTAAGTTTCTGCACTGAAAGTGCAGCCAGCTCATTATTCACAGGAGCTCTATAGCTTTTCAGTCATTGCTTTCCAAGATGCAGTAGAAAGGTGCTTAAATTGCAACATAAATTATTTTTCCCTTGATGTGCTTGTCCCCGTCAAAATAAGTGTTTTTTGTATGGGCACAACTCAGGCAATTATCATTACCTTCAGTCAATAACTTACCCCTATTATCAATATTTTTCTAGTCATCCAAAGACTGGAACAGTTACTAACAGAGATGTTATATATTCCAATACCGCAGGAGGAAAATCTAGTTTTATACCAAGACATGGCAGGAAACATGACAATACTTATTCTTAAAAAACCATGAAAGTAACTATTCTTAAATAATAATGAGTAAAATATTCCAGGAAAGACTAATCTTTAATTTCTGTTTTTCTTGAAGAAAATAGGTGATTAATTTGATGCTTAGAATTAAGAAACCTAACAAAAAATGGAGTTTTATATTTTGAGGGAGGGTTTTGTTCATCTTTTTACTAGAACTTCCTTAAGTTTCATTTCTATTTGAGCACTAAAAAGCACTAGAAGTAAACTGTAGAAATTTAAAAGGTCACAGTATTAGGGTCTTATTTTAACTGTTGTCAGAAAAATACAAACTGCTTTGGTTCTTAACCATTTATAAAGAATCTCAGCCTCACAGAGACATGCCTGAAAAAGTCTGGCCCTCCATAAATTATGCAAAGACCCTTGAGATAACATCATTCAATATGATTCATTCACATAAAAGTACAGCATCATCTTCCAGGTGAGCAGCAGCCATCCAGCTCCTGGTTTCTACAGTGGCATGATAAAACATATACCGCCTAATAAATAATCCATCAACAACACATAGCACTACTCAATTATTCTAACATCAGTATTAGTTTATAGACTACAAGCAGATATCAAACGGTTGCATGTTTTCAGTGTTGGAAGACTTTGCAAAAACTTAAAGGTAAATTATTTCTGTCAAGTTTGGTCCTTCCTTGCATTCTCTTGGACATTACTAGCTCAGATAACTCTTCCTGCAGAACTCATGCCAAGACAATTTGAAAACACTGAACCAAGTCTTAGCTTTCCTTTCCTAAGAAGCATAAACTGCCTCAGAATCCCAGAAGTTTTTAAGAAATCTAGAAATGTGAGGGTTTTGTCACCACAAGTTTTACCATCATGAAGTTCATGCATCACATTTTGTAATGCTTTTAAGACACTTAATTGTATGCTTTTATTCCACTGACTTAAGGAAGTGAAAGATAACATTGCTTTGATAATCAATTGCGCTACATATTCAGAAAAAAAGAAAACTCTAGTCCTTTTCCTCCTCATTACAATAATTTATGAGAAAGGTACATTAGTGACTACCATTAAAAAGCCTATATTGCCTTAAAACATGTTTTCACATGTCTTGTTTGTTAAACCAGCAAGCTTTCATATCACTTTAAAAAACTAAGTATTTTATTAAAACATCTTCACTTACACATCTGTATTTTAGTAATCAATGCTGTTTCTACTTTGGTCTTATACATTTATTCCAGTTTTGGTAAAACATATTACTTATTTTTTGTGATAAAAGACATCTAGTCTTCTGAACAATAGCCTGGATATTGTTTTTCTTTCAAACTTCTATATAGAAACCAAAGTGACTTATGGCCAAGAACGAAAGATCCCAAAGCTGCTTTTAATCTAAATATTATATTATCTCTTACCACAGATAGTCTACAAGCACTCCAGTGGAGTTTAAACATACCATTTCACATCTGCATGGTCTACAACCTTAAATCCCTATAAACTTGATCCTTTCAAGAAGTCTTTGAATACATAGGCATGTAAAGACAGAAAATTGTGAAGATCATAAGGAAAAACCAACCCAGAAAGATTGTGATGACTAGTTTGGGCTTTTTCCTATGTCTTCAAGCTATTGGAGACCTAGGATTTCATGTCTGTCAGTATGGGACCTTTCTTGGACCGTCTGGGCAGGAGTTTACATGGACTGCTAGAACAGTCTTACATTTGTTGGTGATGTGATCTGTTTCTTCTAAAATGGATTCATTTTAGCAAGCACCATACTGAAAATTGTATTAGAGTCTTCTGAGAAGAACTAGGAATAACATAAAGACACCTGGGCTGAAATTTACTATTCTCTACCTATTTTTATTGCATAAAGCAGAAATTCTCATTTCGAGTTACCAAAAATAAAAAAGGCCAGTTTTAATAAAATCGAGTAATATTTACAAAAGCACCAGTATCTCACCTACAGCTTTTGAAAATGTCATCCTCATTAAAAACACTGAGTGGATACACGGAAATAGCTAAGGGTTATTACATGTTTTTAAAACTAATTCTGAATGCCCATATGAAAGTGATTTGATTATGTACAAAACCTAGTTTAACTCATGTCACATAGAAGCAAGAAGTGAAAAGACAAAAGAACACCCCATATTTTAAAAATTGCCCACTGTAATACATAAATCCCATTTTACCATAAACAGATAAGTACCCTTCTTGTATTTTCTTGTCTCTGTAAAAGTGAACATTGTTTTTGTCATTAAGACTCAAAATGCAGTTGCGCTCAAATATATGGCTATTTAATTGGCACTTAGTATACAATCCCATTTTAACATGGATTGATGTTATTGTAGGTTAGACAGCAAACAAAATTCTTGTAGCATCACATAATGCTGTTTTCATCCACATGGATTATAAATCATCATATTAAACAGGTGTTGGACTACAACTACAAATCGTAACATGAATGAATAAGGTATAAAAATTTCTAGGGACATGTTCTGAGGTTTCAGCAGGTGAAGTTAGGAGCAGATCCTACTACCAACCTTGATAATGTTCAAAAAGTGGTCTGATGTTGGCAGGTGGGACTATCGTAATTGACAATACTTGCTTAAATGCCAGCTTCAGTTAGATCTTGAAAGTATTAGGACATTGATAATGAATTTCAGCATTTCACAGAATCTACCTTAATTTTAATCCAGCAATTTGAATCCAAACCCAGCTAAACCTCTGATTACACCTAAACACTTTTTTAAACACACTTTTCCACTAACCGGGAGTGTCAACAACAGAAACATTAGAAGTAATCATTCTAAGCATCTTTGGTCATGAAGGCACCAGGAGGATAAAACAGTCCTCTTCCTGCTGTAAAATGCATGAAAAGTAAACCTTTGGGTCTTAAATTACTATTTTTCTTTTTATTTTCGGCACACCAATTGCGTTGTCATCTTTACTTTGGACTTTTGAACCACTGAGTTTCTGAAACTGCCCTCTCAAAAAAACACCACATGCAATATGAGTGGTTTGGGTTCAATCATATACATTTGGCAGTGCTGGATTACTACAGGTTTTCTTAGCACATTCCCATTCATAGCAAGCTGGCATAAAACACTATCATGAGCAACACTGTGCCATACCTACTATTTTTGTCAGTTTTACAAGGCTCAAACCTATCCTAGACAATCCATGCTAGCATCAGGTAGGGTTTTTTCCTCATTGACAACATATCATTGGTTCTTACTGATTTCTTTGTCTACTCTTAAGTACCTAAAAATAGCTAATTTTTTTTTCATGGAGTTAAACACATTGGCACTGAAAAACATTTCATCTCATTGGGAGGATGTGGACATTTTTCATTGATTTTTCATAAATATGGGGCAGCCCCAGCGGCAAATGAAGACATTGTGCATTGGAGAGCAGAATACAGCATCTTTCTTTTGGCTAGTCTAACTTAAAAGAACAGTAATATCCTCTGATGGTCATCTCCTTTATGAATAATGTCCCAGTATAACAGTAGAATATTCTCAATCATTTTGTAAGTAATACATGAGCCACTGGCACCAGGGACTCATCAGGCAGCAAGAGGTAGGCAGCGTTCTCAGCCACATATGTAAGGTGGTATTTGTGATACTCTTATTCATGTTATTTGTAATGTCAGAACTGAATGAAAGAGAAATGCATGACATCATGCTTTTGGCAGTGCAGCCTCTGTCATCTGTAGCTTTGGTCAACAGCCAAATGCTCACCCAGCCACTTGCCAACTACCACACTGGGCAGGACAAAGGTAGAAAATAGGGAGAAAAAAATCTCATGAGTTAAAATAAAGAAAGGGAGATTGCTTAGCAGATACCATCACAGGCAAGAGACTCAACATAGGGCAAATTAAGACAATTTATTGCCAACTAAAATAGATTTGAATAGTGGGAAAATTCTTGCACCACCTTCTCCTGCTTCCTTGCTGAAGGACCGGCTTCCTGATCAGACTCTTCCTCCTCCCTCACTAAATGATGTTATGGAGGTGTCAATTTCTGCCACCAGTTTTTCTTTTTGACTGGAGTGATTACCATATATAGGGATTGTGTCCCTGCCTTAGCCATGGTGTCCTCAAGTGCAGAGGCCCTCCTTCCTCTGCTGTGATGGAGCTGAACATAGGCTCAAGGGTCTCAGCGCTAAGGAACTGATGTGTCTGATGGGGTAGCCAAAGCATTCTTCTCTCAAGTGCTGTACCAAATCAATAGGATTACATGTCTGTTCAGGTATAAAATCCCAGGCTTTGGAAGGTGATAACTGCCCTAGGCACCAGCCAAAATCCTCCCACAGACCCTGCTGCCCATGGATTGACCAGATCAGGTTATGTTTCTCTGTCAACTCACCAACAAGTTCTTTACTTTTACGCTTGGATGTAATCAAGTTCCACCTATCCAGCAATATCAGATAATAAGACCAAACAGCTTACAGTGATAATGCCTTATCAATATTTTAGAAAGCATAAAGCTAAATGACAAACCCACCATTACTGATATTGGCTTTTGAATGGAGGGCAGTCAGAAAAAATTTTACCACATTATACATCCTGAAAGCTCTGCCATCTTATGCTAAATGGGCTTTATCAGATACATAGAAAGAACAGACTTGCTCTCTGTCATGTTCTGGGTTAGCAGCAGAGAATATAACCATACCTTCACTGCCAAGCATTCAAATTTTCAGGAGAGATCACTCTAACAGCACTTAAAATTCATAGTTCTACAACAGCCCATATAGCAACATTAATTGAGACCATAAAGCACCAGAAAGCCTATAGAAGTAAAGGAGTACATAGTCCATTGCAAAGTGCTGTATTGAAAAACAGCATGTGCACGATGATATCCCTTCCTTCATAAAAGTTCCTCATACTTTTACACAAACCATTGAGTGTTAAGAGAACAAATCGTGAAAGAGCATTTTAATTTCCAACTATTTATCTAAAAATTTCTCTTCTCCAATGACCTGAGTATCTCTTAAAATTGGTTATTTAATTCATCTTTCATTTGCTTTGGATTACCCATACAGATGCCGAAAAGTGAGTTAAATGCCTTTTCTTGATGCATCGTTCCAGGGGATACATAGGAGATTCATCCATCTTGCAAGATTCTCACAAAAATCTAATTGATGCTTATTAAGTATTATAAAACCCAGTAGCCTGCATAAACATGATTAGACACACGAGGTTGAGCATCTTCCTACATAATCTCTTCACATCAAAACTAATTTCTGCTAAAAGAGCTATCAGCTGTACTCCCTTAAGAGTACAGTTTATTTTTCACATAATTTTTGCTTTTGCTTACTCCAATAAAATTCTAATAGTTCTTTTTATACAAAAAGCCATGATCAACTTTTGCCTTCTTTCCCTTTCACTATCAGTCATTTTCAAGATTTATCATCCTTAATTTCATAGTTTAATAAATTTTCTCACCAATTCTCCACTACGTTTCAACACTATCTATTTCAGAATATCTGCCATTCTGCCTCAGGCAGGATTGTAACCTCTTCTTCTATTGTACTGTCTTAATTCCAGCTTCCCTCCAGATTCAGAAGGAGGAATTCCCTTTTCACTAAAATAACAGACTTCCACTTCCGGTAGTAAGAGAGACTGAACTTCAGATTAAACAGAAGTCAAATTTAGTTTCCAGCTCTCTTTCCGATAGCATGAATTTAGTCAAGCTAAGCTGCTGCTGTCTGCTTTGATAAATAGGATGTAGCAGGAGGAGAACTATTTAGCCAGGTGTTCCTTTGCAAAGGCTTCCTCTTTACAGTGAGTCAGAGCAGAGTATGGGGTTGATAAAATGTGGCTGATAATAAACCTGTGGGTAAACTAAAGGCTTTGTTTAGCTCATTATTGCCAAAAAAGAAAAAAAACAAACTTGATTTCACATTCACTCCCACTTCCCTCAATTAAAAGAATGTTCTTATAAGGCTTTTAGTTTTTTGCTTAGCTGGGTACTTCAATAAAAAAGACTAAATAGCACATCAAAGTAACGTTAATGTGTGCCTTGGTTCCTGTTTGTATATAGATGACCAAATTCATAGCACTGCAGTTTCACTGCAACTTACTTATTCACAAGTTTGCTAAATTTGCCATTTTTTAAAGTCACTTAATTAGGACAATTCAAAGAAAACTTCTTTTTCTTCTAGTTCTGCAAGCACATGAGAACATGTGCAAGCCCTATAATACTTTTTATTTCAACCAGCTGTTGTGCACAATCCAGACTATCCAAAGCAATAACCAGCCTATTTTACAATTGACAGAACCCACTCAGCCCTAAAAAGAAGTCTCCCAAACTCAACTACCAGCATGAAAGAAGAGTATGTGAAAATCTACCTGAAAAATACTTTGTAATTTCCAAAGGAATTCCATTATTAGCATTTAATAGGTGAGCATTTCTGACAAAAAGCTCAGAACAACACTTTTGGACAGATTATAAGACAAACAACTGAACTACATAGACTAGAGTAATGTTTGGTAAGGGTTTGAAGTCAAAATTTCAAGCTGAAATGTTTCACACATCCAAGAAATAGAGGATCGGGTAAGTGGTCTCATAGAAAACCAAGGTGTGTACTACCAAAGTGCCTAGCTTTGGGGCTTAATTTCATTGGTTCTCTGTGTGGACAGCATCAAGAGGGAGCACCAAAATCAGTGAGCGGTGAGACACTGCTGCAGTGACAATACATGAAGAAAACACAGGATTGCCTAAAGGTGAGGGCATTAATGAAAGAATAGGGATGCTGTCACTGAGACTAAATTTATTATATTCAGTTTCTTCTAATCACTGAAAACCATACTTAAGACGCGTCAATCCCGAAGCCTTCCTTTATTCATTTCAATTGATGCAAACTGAATGATGCATGTGAACCACACGTGCACAATCTAGAACATAATAACATTTTCAATACAGCCTTACTCTGTGTTTCATTTTAGTGCTGATGGTTCTCCAAATGTACTATACCTTATCTTCACAACCTTCTCCTCCAAATAGATTGCAAACAAAGACGGCAACAAACAATCGATGAGAGTGACCAATTGCTTTCAGACTATTACTGAGGCCAGATTAGCAATCTGGATTGTAGAAATCACAACTGTGGATTTTGAGGAGCAATAAAGTAATGGGAAGACCACTATTACAGCACAGAGCAAAAGGAGAGGGCCCCAGTCAGTCCCAAGGACAGACACAAAGACTTTAGGGAAAGAATGGGACAAAAAAGTCTGATAAAATCAGATGACAACAGAAGCTAAGCAGGTATGGAAACGACTGTCAAAGGCCTTAAAGGAATTAATTTAAACATTCCTTCAAGGAATGTTAAAATTACAAATAAGAAAGAAACAAAGAAAAAATAAAAGGATTAAAGCAGACACCACCAATCTCACAGAGGAGACAGAAAATATCAGTCATCATTTGAGCAAGGTTCATTGAAACAGAAAAATGGACACAAAGACATTGCAAAAATCAAGTGAAAGTCAAAGAAGCCTCAAAATAAGAACTATCATGAAAACAGAAATGAAAACAGAAGTGTATATAGAACTAAAATGACCATATTTCAGCGAATACCTACAAAGATTAACTCTAGTAGAAGACAGAAACCCTTCTTGTTTTGATGAAAACAGCCTTTTTCTGTCCAACACACATCTGCACTGTTACTCTGGTGATATAAAAACACACGTACATACTCATTTAGCCATCAACAAGATGTTTTAAAAACCAAACCACTCTGCATAATATCAGTGCTCCAGCTATCAACAGCAAAGATCACAGTAACATGTACACCTGAGAATGCCAGGTTGTAATCATAAGACTGGAAAAAAGTTCCAGTAATCAAAACCGTTTTGTAATTTGGGGTTTCAAATTATGAGGAGCCGTCTTTAGTAAACACATGAAATTTTGTCACATGTCACACTTCTAGATCACATTCTGAAACCAGAATTCTTCACTCCCTACTTTAGCTCTAAAAATCTGTCTGTGAAACATTCCTCTAGAGTCTGCAAAAGCACAAAAACAGTAATGTCATATATGCATATAATAGAGTTAGTAATAAACATTTGCTTCAGCAAAAGATATCATCATTGATTAAGTTGGCATACATCTTCGTATCCTGTGTCTGAGATCTCCTCTACCATCTTGCCACTTCTTTTCATTCCTTAGACAAGTAAATATGGAAATGACAGGTAGGCTAAGATGCACAGTTCTGAAATCAAAGGCATGCCTACAGGACGAGAGGGAGAGGAAAGGCAGAGAAATCGCACTCAGAGCCTTACCTCCCAATTAACAGGAACTCCCCAAGCACTCCCAGGCGCCTCATGGCAATGAGGATCCCCCTCACTGTCATTCCCTCGCAGAAGCAAACCACCACTCTGGCCTTGGGTAACCTCTCCCGCAGCTTGCGGAGCAGGCGATCAAAGCTCTTTTCCCCAGCGTTGCTGTAGATCTTATCAGAGTGAGCAATGCAGAGACCCTCTTGGGCAGCCAACTCTTTGAAGGCTTCCATTCCACTTTCCCCATAATTTCCTGTTAAAAAAAGAAATATTAGATTATATCATGCATTTAACCAATTGGACTCTGATGGGAAACGGATAGTTCCCCCCGCAAATCAACTAACGTTAGCAGAAGGAAGAGCAAAGGAGATTCATCAAAGTGAACATGGTCAGAGTTCAGTGGAGCAGCAGGATATCCATGTATCAGTAGGTCTTAACTGAACTGGAGACTGCAAGTTTCTTTTCTTACATTGGTTTAAAAATGGATATTAGAGGGGATATTAAACAAGGGATGGATAGGTAGAAAAGGGGACAGATCAGACAGTAGGAATTAAGTTTTATTAACATTTCCATGGCAAAAATAACAGTTGAGCTAGTTCCAGAAAACAGTCATAGGAAAGAGAAAAAAGGATTTAATTCCAAGCTGTTCTGTATCACATGCAGTCCATGTTCACAAAAGTGAATGAAAGACAGGTGCAAATTTTAAACACACTGATCTGGTAACACTTTCAAAGTCACTTATACTAATTTGACTGAGCAGTGCTCATGACAGCTAAGATTCAGGTTTGATGACATCTCTCTTAGAATATGAGACTATCTGGAAGAACTTCAAAAATAACCCTAAGACAGCGATATTTGAACTGCATGGTCCAAATAATATAAAAACTGATTCTCGAATTCACTTTTATTTATACATTTATTAATCCAAACCAACAGTTTTACAAAACCCAAACCGCCTTAATCTATGGAGACAGGTGAAACCCCAAGTTTTATTTGAGTATTTTATGCCTGCCATGAGCACAGGACTTACGATGAACATCCATCACACAAGAGGAACAGATGGATTACAAAATACATATCTATTAACAGTAACAAGAAATGGTTCAAAAAGAGAAGCATTAATTTGATGCTATCCATATCCATAATGTTCCCTTAATTTAACGAGGGAGTAACATCAGATATGCTGAGCACTACTAGAGCCGGACCTTTTCATGCAAGGGGTGACTGAAAAGGTCCCTCTTCCCTGTTTTCAGCAAAGTTTGAAATAGCAAATTGCAAAGAGGAAGACTTCTGAATCAGCCTGAATTTCTTCACACACACACACACACACACAAAATTAAAAGTCCTCAAAAGGCATAGCCATCAGAAAGAAAATTCAGCAAGAGATGTTCAGGCATTCTGTATAAATCCAGTAGAAATAAGTGCATTTTTCCAGAAACATGGATCATTTGCTGCAGATTGACACTATGTAGACACACTGTGACAGTCATTGTCATACCAAGTCGCAGACAAACCTAACAGATCTAGTGTCAAACAAAACTGAAGTTCCCCAGCCCTCTGCACTGAACTGCCCTAGTTTCTCATAAATTTGAAGCGCAGCAGAATGGCCTCTTTTCTAGCCTGTGACTCAACACCACACTCAGCAATCAGGTCAATTTTGCTTTTTTTCTGTGAGCCAGACATACTTCAGAGCAGGAGTCCTGCATGGCTGTGGGGAGGCAAGGAGAGAGGAAGATCTGTGCCTGTTGGGAACTCAGCACCAAGAAGCCCACTCTGTAGGCTCAGCACTGCAGCCCCACTCCACAACTCTTTACTTGGGTAAACACTGTGGCCTTGTCATATGCTGAGAAGGACACAGATGGAGGCATTTCCAGGTATTTATGGGCCATGACCTACAGTCACCAAGGGATTTACTCCAAAGCAGTACAGCTTGAGCTGTACTGCTTTGATGACTTGCCTCGGGTCCCAGACTGAGGCAGGACAACCTCATCACTGACTTTCCATTAGCAAGCACCCTAGGCTTTGAAAGGAAATTGGGATATATTTCCCAATTTCATACGGAACTTTGTTCAGCACAGACTCCTTTGAAACCAGTAAGATTATTCTTAAAGTTTTACCTAAGGAGGGACAGGAGACTAAACTGAATCTTATTAGATGTTTAGGCAATGCATATTAAAAAAAATAAATCTAGTAGTTTTTCCAACCCAAATTTTAAGGTAGGATTTTGTCATACATCAGTACAGCACTAATTCTGCTGTAGTTCAAGTTAATGATTTCAAGAAATGAAAAATTAAATCCACTTGGAATGATTTTTCTCAGCTTTAATTTTGACGAAATAAGAATTATCTCAAACACAGTCACACTGTAGTAGCAGTACAACAGCCTACCAGAAAGATTGGTGAGAAAGAAAGATTGGTGTCTATAAATCCAATAAGTGTGATAGAGAGCCTAGAAGGAAAAAAGCTAATTAAGATCAAGAACAACATGGACACAAGACGAAATAAACAAAAGAACAAGGCAGAAAATCTGCAGCTGAAAATGAAAGATTTCCAATACTTATACGAAAGTAGCATAACAGCTCTCCAGTAGCAGGACAAGGAAATCCAACGTTAGACTGGAGCTTGCTCAGCTCACAAGAGCACAAGTACATTTCCGCAACAGTTAGAGACGAGACTTGGTGACCCAGGAGGTTGTCTTATAATCCGTTTGCTGTGCTCCCAGAGCAACACAACATGCTGCACATCTCTCCCCTCCGGGGGAAAGGATCAGGGAGAAAAACCTGTGACATATGTTACGTACATTGTTCAGTGCACTCAGCTACTGGGGTATGGACAATGTAAGGGCATATATGGAATAGAAAATACCGATTAATTCTGTGCAACAGCAAGAACACAGCCATCTGTACCGGCTTGGTGGGTACAGGCATTTCAATCCACACACAGACAGCAGCTGAGAGGGCAAACATGTAATGAAAGAAATCTCTGTGTGGTTGTAGTCAGTGAAGAGTTACATGAAAGGCCCCAGGCTGAGGACCTTTTTTTGTTTGAAAAAGCCATTGAAGAACAGGTCTAATCTTATCTAAAACTACCTTCTGCTACCAGAATCAGCTGTGAAAAGCAAAAGTAATTATTATTGTGATGTTCTTTCAGACCCCTACCCAAAACTAGGTGAGCCAGTAACATACTTTGAGCCCCACAATACCTTGCAAATTTTTAACATTTTTTTAAGCTTTGTTCAACTTGTACCCTATTCAAAAAACCAGATATTTTCCTTATGTGCTTCAAGCTGAGTCTGTACAGCAGTATAAAGGTGAATTCTAAACCTATCATGGCTGAAATTTTACCAAGAGGATTTTCATAACATTTTTCTCTCATTGCCAAAGGAAGCTTTGCATCATCACTGCAAAAATTCTAGATAAGGCCATTTCTGAGAGGGATCCACAAATCTAAAGATGCTGCTGAGAGCTACATATAGTGGTAATTATTCTCACTCATTGCATTCCATGCATTAAATATCTTAACAAAAACATTAAGATGCTGTAGTAAAAATCAAAGATGTTTTTTTGATCAACAGAAGACGTACAAAAGAAGAAACTAGCAAAAATTCAGCCTCATGAATTGCTCCTGTGAGCCAGTAAGTATTACATTTGTGCCGCAGCTATTCTGAAACTAGCACTATTTGCTTGTATTAACACTATCATGCTGTGGGAAGAAGAACCCATGAGCTCCACCTAAAAGGCTTATATTCTTTTTTTTCTTTTTTAATTACAGCTGTTCAGAAAATTTTTTCCCCATTCTCTTTGTCAAGAGAACCATTTATTTTTCTTTTATGAAATGAAGCAGAAACAGCTCAGCAATGAGGTGCTTATGAGAATCCTGAAGATGAACCTTTCATATTTGTGCTGAAGAAAACAGTCCCTTAAAACTTAGACTAATAACTGTTTAAAAAAAAAATCTTATAGACCATCATGTTGAAGAGGAAGACTGAGACTGTTCTTTCTGCTTTCGGTGCCAATAGGAAATACCAACTACTTTGTTTTAAGATCCATTTAGAGAAACATCTACAAAACCAACAAAACCCACAGCAGAGAACTCTGCCTGGAAGAATGCTTCAATGCACTTAGATGAAAAAATTCAGGGAGCAAGAGTTACTTCACCTACCTGGGCCATGAGCAATCTCTTCAGGTGAGGTCACCTACTGCTCACCATTAGGGGCTTATTTGCTGCATTTATTTCTCTAAACCACAGCAACCACAACCTGGATCAAAAGGGAACACATAAAAAACCCCATACACCCTGCAAGCTCACAACAAAGGTAATGCACCAAATAAGACAAAATCCAGCTTCACCACAAGGTACTACAGAGGCAAGTCATATTGCAAGAAAGTTCCCCTTTTTAAAATAACAAGTGAGAAACTATTTCTTGTCCTCTTCTTTCCTCTCTCAACATTATGAGCTGTTTGTTCACCTCTCCCAAGCTTGTAGATACATTGCTGGAGGCATTAAGTTTGTTTCAGTGTTCAGTATTGATTCACTGTAAGACATCTCTTTTATTCAGCTAATTAGCTGCTTTTTGGCAGAGATAAGATGAGAACAAGAGGACTGCATGAAATAACAGCAAGGAATAACTACTTCAAATCCTCGATACTGCAAAGGCAAATTATTTGGGAAGAGCAGAGCAAGGACATGACCTCATTATCAAGTTAGTTCCTGACATATTGCAGCAAATAATTTGTAAAAACTAGTGATAGTATTAAATACGGCAGTAACTGCACAGTTGTCAAATACAAGTCTGAGAAGACTGAAAAGTTTTGGACCACTGAACAGAAAAGAAAAGGCAAAAAGTTTTCTCTCCTATAATATACTATGCTTCCCTATGCCACAGTAGCATCTTTGAATAGGGTCAGTAAAAAAGAAAAAAAAAATTGAGTTATTTTAATGTTTTTCTTATAAGTTTAACCATATTAAATAATCATGCGTACACTCTTAGTTCACTGCAAACTAAAAATGTTCAATCATCAGATTTAAACTAGTATGTTAACAACAAGCTGGGAGCATATACATAATCAGCTAATGTAACTCAGATGACAAGCAGTCACTTTCTAAGCTGTAATAATTCAACCACTCACATCTATTTGTCCACACCTTTGATTGGGAGAGTTAAAAATAAAAGCCAAAGTCCATATTTATTCCCCAAATGTAGCAGACTGACCCAAAAAAAAAAAGAAAAAGAAAGGACAGTTGTAGAATGGCTCTGCCAATGTATGTTATTTTGGTCTACCCCAAGCATAAATACTGTGTTCACAGAAAGCAGCCTTACTGGCACACAGCTTCCAGGGCCATTGAACTGACACCATCCCACCTCTGCCAGACTTCTTTGTGTTGTGAAAAGGGCAAGGATCCCAACACTCCCACATTTCCCCAGAATATCATTTTCAAGGCTGTCTCGCTGATGTCAGGAGGGGCTACATATTACCAGGTATCAGTTATGCCAAATAGGATTTGGTTTTCCTTTTTCAGTGAACTCTCTAGGCTTAATGTTGACTTTGCTACCTAAAACCCTTTACCACACAATTTCTTTTCAGAGTTCAGATAACGTTCTCAAAATAATTTTCTTTCTTCACTTAGTACATCACACCTCAGGAGTTTTTAAGGGACAACCTCAAAGCAGGTGAGGTAGGCTATGAGATCACTTCACAAACCCTAAAGCCCTGGCCACTTTACAATACGTAGAATTCTGCGTGGACATGGGCTTCAATTTTGTTACCAGTCAGGACAAAACAGCAGAGAAAATACCCGAATTACAAACTTCACTGGACACAAAATCACAGTCAAACTGCAAAGCTTAGAAGGAAAACCTCTACCACTTATTTCATTCTAAGTGGTTTGTAGAAGAAGGAACAAACCAAAAACTGTTTTACAAAGAATGCTGAAGTGGCTATTTCAATTTCTCTAAGCACAGCGGCTTTAAAGAAGAGAAACAAGTCCTGTGAACTTTGGCCCCTAAGGACAGTTTAATACAGGTTGAACACCACAGCTACTCACTAGGGGTTTTCCTCTCCTGAAAACCAGCTGGATTGGTCACTGCTTCCTGTTACTTACATTAGGTCCAGCTACCCATCTCCTCAGTTCTAAAGTTGTTTTTAGCCTGCTACCACCCACAGGTATGAAAGATCTCCTTGCCACCATCAGCTTGCCCTCCAGACCAACCCATGGCTTTCTGGAAGTCAGCATTTCCCTTACATTTCTCTAGCTGTTTTTCTTTGACACTGTCAAAAAGACTTTGTGTTGGATGGAGGCCTCACCGTCCTTTAGTTATGGAGAAGAAAATTCATTATTAGAAATTGAAACAGCACTGTAAACACTCCATCTTCATTTAAGCCTAGCAAAGTTTTCAGAGTTCATCAGAGATTTCCAAGCAACTGCTCTCTAGCCTTACAAAGGCTAGAAGGAGACATTAAACGAATGAACTGAGTCATCTTTGGTACGCTATGGATCTTGGCCATCTGTGCTTACTGCCTATTTTCTTCAGGCCCTTCTAGAAATGCAGAAAGTGAGCTGTTAAGGCCAGACTAGTCTTTTTTCATTCTCTAACGTTAAGAAAAATTGAGTACAAGGGAAAAAAATAAAAAAAAGAAGCTGAAATGGTGAATTAGATGATTATTACAGCCATTAAAAAATACACTATGCCTATGATAATTAGAGAAATGAGATTATATTTCAAATTAGAAAATTCAATTTTATTAAATGCAAGGTTACTTCTTGTCATTAATTGCAAAGTGTGCACATTTTGCCCGCAGCTCACTGTAGTGAGGTGTTACCTCGGTAAAGAAGACCCAGAAAAAGGTAAAAGTCTGCTACTCAGTAAAGTGGTTGTATTTAAGCCTTCATCCTGAAAGCAGCAGGTGCAACATCTTGAACAACTAATTAATATTCGTGCCAGAAATACAGCCACAGGTGAAGTCAGTCTGAAGTAATGAGACTACTAGTGCTAAATGACACTTCCCTAATAAGACAAATGTCAAAATGTGGTTTCATGCCACTTTTTTCCCCTAAATGTACTCAAAGCATACACCCAGTGATTATTTATTGTGTATCTAACAAGGAGTTTGAGAGGTTTATATTCTAATGAAACTATTTCAGCTCCAAACCCAGCTGACACACTGTACTTGTAACAAATTTCCTTGTTGAATTTCATCTTTTTGTTCATGACTTATCAGTAAGAAGCTTCCAGTTTTCTTCAGAAAGTATTAATCTAGTAATGCCTAACATTAACTGTTGCTTGATTCTCTTGGTTGGCATTGATTGAACAAAATCTCACGCTTTTTTATGTTTCTTGATGAGTCTGGGGAAAGTAAATATAAGAATAAAGTTTCAAGTCCTATAATAATCTATATTTGTTTTAAACTTGCTGTGAATATTACAGTTAGTAAAATCATTTACAAAAATAATTATAGCAAGGATAACCAGAAGGGACATCAAAGTAGGAGAACAATATTCACTTTTTTTTTTTTTTTTTTTTTAGTATAAGCAGACTTGTCAAGAAGAAGAAATGAAGTATAAGCTCAGTCCTGCTCATGCTTTGGCAGTTTTGCAGTTAGGTTAGCTCACATTCAAGCACAAGATTTAAAACCTTGAGCAATCAAAAATCATGCATACAAGTACCCTACTATGAGGATTTGAACATAATGGAATTAATGAAAATTTAAAAACGTATTTCTACTAGTTATCTGGTTTCTGAACCTGAGGACACACAACAATCAGTTTCTGACCCTTCCCTACAATTTTGAGAGTTAGAGACGGCTATTTTATTTTACTGAATCAAGATACTCACAAATTATATGTTTTCATGGGCTGGCACTTAGGAAGCCAATCATCATGAAATGCTCCACAAAGAGTCAGCAAGACTATGAACACTACCCAATAACCTGCACTATCAATGGCTTCAGGAGGTATGGAAAGTATGTTAGAAATGAGGGTACTTTTTGAGGAGTATTTTGTACTCATTTTATTATGAAAGAAAAGTTAGTGCTTGGACCAATTCCCACTGAAGTACAATTTCAGACACTACTACACTATCAGATGTTTATTTTTTAAGAGAGACAAATGAACTATTAAATTTTAGTCTTTACTGTCTACACACATCACTGAAAAAAATATCCAAAAAGCTACTGAACTGAAGTACAACTCCAGAGCTAATTGTTCATGGCCTTTAAGGTAATTTTAACTTATATATAATTGTTAGTTACTGATACATTCTGTTTATGTGAGTCACAGCTCTAGATGCGAATTATATTGCATCTGGAATAACATCTATGTAATAAATCTTAGTCTTTTGTCTAAAAAAATATACCTAATCCTAGCTTACCCATCACAAGAGAAAGTGATCATCTAACTGGAATAAAATCCTGCAGTTTTTTCAAATCAGAAGATAAACTTTTTTAACGTATGTTTTATCAAATCCCCAAATACTGTAGACTTGTTATTCAGAAGAACATTATATTATTTTAGAAAGAATTGTGGCTTAATTTAAATATGTTTAAGAAAAACAGTGGCTGCCTTGCTTCTCATGTCCATCAAAGGTTTGGAAGAAAAATGAATATAATTTCATAATATTATCTGAAATAAATTCAAAACAAAATCAAATTCTAAGTTTGAAAGGTTCTCTCAAGTAATAAAGCTGAGGAGAGATACTCATGCTGGCATTTCAGATTGAGTTCATACCTGCAAGATTTAACACAATATAAATGTTTGAGTTACACAATGTTAAATGTCATGTCTGCTGCTGAATGGTGAAACATTTGAAATACCTTTTCCCAAAGGCTACTGTAGTATCTGCAGATGAAAAGGGGACTTAATGTTGAGAATCCAGGCAGAGCTAGTACATGAAATTAATGTAAAAGCTGAATTACCACAAACAAGGAACTAATTAGTAGTGTACTTTACATAGCTCCCACAGAGTGAACTCCAGAAGGGCAGGCTTGAGAGCTAGAAAAAAATTGCTGAATGCAAGTAGGAGAAAGTGATAAGCCTGAACACATGAGATGGTGAGATATTGGATGCAGGTCTGCATCTGTGCAGCTTTGCCAGGTTGCACCCCAGGGATGATGCCTGAGTCCTCCCACACCCATGTCCACATTCAGCAATGCTCCCAGGTCACCTCCTGTGCTCCTGGGCTGAATGGGGGAGGCCTTAGTACTGGCGGGGGGCCCTTGCAGCACTCCTGATGCAGTTCTTAAAGCACTCTGAATCCTTGAGGAGATGTGGGCAGTGCTGCTACACAGGCCTGTAAAATGGCCTGTTGCAGGGAAAACAGAAGGACAATTTGCTGGCTTAAGAAACAGAAGAAATGACAACTCATGGAGATAGACAAAAAATATGGGGTTTTTTCCCACACATTGCAGACATTGAAGTTTTGCTTCCTCTACAGCCCTGTGGCTTATAGATAGCTCCTGAGGAATGGCTTCTGGGTACTCACAAGTTGTACGGTCATCCAGAAGGTCCCAGCAGCCTTCTGTCCCCAGCTCAAAACAATCTGAACCTGAGCATGTCATCCCATCATGGCTTCAGCTACTCTGTCCTCGAATAAAAGCTCCCGGAAGGATGCAATGAGGGCGAGGAATGGCCCTCCGTTGAAGACCCACAAAATAACCACAGCCCCCTGCATACACCAGGGCAGCTGGACACAGCCCTGCTTGCTCCCACCATCTTGTCTTTTCCCAAATTGCACCTGAGAGGGCCAAAGCCCTCAGAGAAACTGGGCACCAGCAAAGTGGGCAAGAGGAGAGGGCATCGGCGCCATGCGCTGGACACAGAGCTGGCAGAGCCAGCAGAGCAGATGTGCTGGCGCCGGACGGGGCTGTGGGCAGCCTGGCAGCGGTGCTGCCCTAGCACCCAGTGGGGCTGATGGCAGGACAGGCTCCTCTGCCAGACCGTGGCCCAGTCATTGAGAGGGGAACCCAGGATGAGGAGACAGAGAACACGGGGAGGTGGGTGGCCATAGTCAGCAGAGTGGCAGGCGTGAAATGGAGGAAGAGAGGACAAGGCTGGGCGTACATTGAGCATATCCGAAAGCTGCAGCTACTGAGGGCAAGGCAGCCATGCTTGCACAGCTGGCTGCTTACAAGCTCTCCAGGGACACTGTATTTAAGTGCTGCCAAAGCAGGCTGTGAGGTGGCAGATTCCGAGGTAGATTTGCGTGGCCTGCTGGCCTTGGCTTTGGCAGTTCGCTGACAGTGAAGAAGCAAAGCTTTTGGCCTTGACAGTGGCCAAAGGGCAGCATCGACATGGCTAGCTCTGATCTCACAGCTCAGATCCAGGAAAAATCCTTCTGCAGCTGTGCAGATGTGATCTTGGCAAAAACATTATGGGGAACTCCTCAGCCAGTCTATGTGGTTGCTCCACCACTGGGAAACAGCACAGATCCCCGTGTGCCAGGAGTTTTGATGAAGGTATCCATCAAGATGCAATGAATAAATGATTGATATAGATGTGTCGTGGTTTGACACTGGCCAAACACCAGGCACCCATGAAAAGCCCACTCACTTTCTCTCCTCTGTGCTAACAAGGCAAAACCAACCCAAGATGCCTCTTGATCTTATGACAACACTTGTGGTAGGTCTGATCTGCACACTAAAATGTTCCATATGTTTCTCTCCAGCAATAAATCTTTTTTTGACAAGGAGAAATATAGTGGTTCAACAGATGTGCTTCTACCTCTGGGAGTGTCAGAAAATCCATTCCTAAAGCTCTGACTGGGCATCATGGGGGTATGTAAGAGACTTAAAAATCATAATTGCCTCAAACACTATTAAGATCACCAAAGGACTTTGGGCAAACTATGTAAAGAGGCTGCTACCACCAAAGTCCACCCTCTTACCACTACCGTCACCACCACCGTGCACCAAGTATTCCTCCTGGACTTTGGGAATTTGGACTGTGAGTTAAGTCACCTGACAGGAACTTGACATAAAATAAAGGTGGCACTATTGTCCAATTATCTCAGGTCTAAGGAGAAGTAAACAAGGCTGAAGGAGAAGAATGTATTCACAAGGAAAGCCAAATCCAGCATCTGTGCTGAAAATCAGCTCCGGCTGGGTTTGGAGCAGGGAGGCCAGAGTCCACAGACTCATTTTCAAAGGCCAGGTTTGCACACTCTCCCTGCCAACCAAGGGGGAGGGGCAGAGTTTTTGTTTGTGTGATGGAAAACCCTCTGGTACAGAGGGGTTGAACACTCATCACCAGAGGCTACCAGCCAGATTAAGAAGCAGACCCTGCGAACAGTCCTCCCTCACACAAACCAGCTCAGCTGTAAAACTCCCCCAACCGCTGGGTATGTCACATTCACACAGGCCATTCAAATGAGAGGCAGCTGTCCTGTCTTGAAAAGGGTCATAAAGCATCAAAGACCCCTGAAGCACCCCCCAGACTCATTCCTAAGGCCTTCCACCAGACCCACAACAGATCCGGAGTGTGTTGCAAAAGACAGTTTAGAACTCCCCAGTGCAGGGGAGGTGCTTGGCATGTTCCCACAGACACCTGAAGGTACTTTAATCCATGGAACTCTATGTTTTGTTGGACTCCCACCACCAAGAAAACCAGAAGAAGAGGACAAATGGGACACTGCTGGATCCACAAGGGTGGTCAGTATCTTTCTACTTAATCTGTCTGTCACTCTCTTTCTTTCTATCCCCCACATTCCTTCTCCTTTTCCTATTTCTTTCTATCTCTCTCTGATCCAAAAGCACAAGACACTACAAATTCCATTTTGGCATTGTATAACCTGACATCACTAACATGCCTCTGGTATAAAATAACATAATGTTCTGTGACAAGATGTAAGTAACAATGAGTGAGAAGATACTGAATCTTTCAGGCGCAAAGAATGTTTTCAGGCCAAATATCATTGGCTTCTTGTATCTTATCCAAATATAAATGACAGAATTGGTACTGATACCAAGACACATGCAAGATCAAAAAATAAAGAATTTTTCAGTTTCTAATTATACTGGACACTTTAATTTCCTTCTTTGTTCCATTCTTTTCTTTTTTTTTTTCAGATGGGCTGAAAAGTTCATTTTCTCTTTTAATTAATGTAATTACCACTAAGCTTCAGAAACACAAATTAGTATTAGCATAGGTGTTAAGTTGGCCAAGTGTTAAAAGAAAAAAAAAAAAAAACCAAACAGAGAGGTTCTTTATGACAGCAAGTTCATAAAAGTTTCACAAAAGTTTTAAATAGATGGAGAGAAGAAATGGATCTTCTTAGAGAAAAAATATCAGCAGTGCAAAGGCTACTGCAAATTCTGTACACCACTGAGATTTCACATAAACTTTTTCTCTCTCCAGCAAAGCATTTCTGGCACTTAAAAGAACACCTGGTAGTCCTTTATACAAGTCTCACATAATCTCCTCTCCTCCACAGTAAGCACAATATTTGTTAGATTTGATGATTATTAGTACAGAATCAAGATTACATCAAAATAACATAGAAAATCCTGATGCTTCCCCTGCTGTTGTAGAAAGAAAATAATAATTCTGCTTAAGACATAACTAAGAGATACACAAGTCACTTTGTGACTTTGGATCCACTACTTTGGATGGCACTGATATGTCCCTTTTATCAATTGTAAATGTTTTCTTTCTTTGCACTATATTTCATACAATTGAATAGTTTGTTTTTATCATTTGCATGCACTTTTCTTTTGAGAAGCTGATCATGATACAGTGATCTTATAGGACACCTTTAATTAAGTGAGGTTTGCCTTACCCTATTTTGAAGAGCAGTCTCCTGTTAGACTCTATGGTCAAATTGGATTAAAAGAGTGATGTTTCTGTACATAATTGTATACAGAAACAAACCCACAGCTGCTTGGAATAGGGAATTTCGGGGCATCTGTGAGTCTGCACTACATGAAAGCAGAGATGCTCAGGGACTGGGCAGATCCCACTTACATAATAGGGATTTCTCTAGATGGTGCAGAAGCTGTTTCCTTAGCAGTATTTCTCTCTTTCTAAAATGCTAGTATATTCTTCACCATCCACGTTTTCAATAAATAGTGAACAGCATTTTTGTCTAAAATATGGTCTGAATGAAAATTTTTCTCTATCTCCTCCAAGACTGTTTGAGCCTCAGAAGGTAATATTGAAATTAGTCACTGTTCATTTCCTTTGGTGCCATCAGGAGCCAGCTCAAGACTTCCTGGTTGCACAGATAAAATATCAATGGGGAAGGGAGGGAGAAAAGACTGCTAGTAATAAATAAACTCATACACAAACTGTTGTCACAGATTTCAGCCTATTTCCTTTATGGATTCAGTTTAAATCCCTCTAGGATGCTTACCCAGAGGAATAAAGAGACAAGAAACTCCCACATGCATGCGATATGCACCAATTTCATGAGCAATACAAAGCAACTCATTCCAAGCTGTTGCTTTCCCATAAGGACAGAGTGTGAAAGATGCCCACCAAAGACTGTCTGGACTGACCATTTGGGTAACACAATGGGCTCTCTTCCACTGTCACTGAAGCCCCTCATGGAGGTTGGGGCTGAGACAAAGGTGTGAATGTGGTTTTGATGCACCTGGGAGAGTGAGTACTGATGCCTTAAGAATTAGCTTTTGAATTTTTCTAACCCTGCACTGTACTAGGGTGTAATTCTGAACTCCATATTATGTGCTTCACATTCTTGTTAGACAAAATATTCTTCTTAGGCCTGGAAAACAAGGTCACTATCCTAGGCCGAAGTATAAACAAAAGTGAATTGGGACGGGGTGAATGGGGGAATATTACCTCATTCCCTGGAACTGTAATTGGACAGCTAACTTCTGATAAGAAAATGTACCAAACCTATATCTGGGGGGGAATACTCGTGATCGGGGTCCATCTTGGTCTAGCCTAGCATCGGCAAGGCTCTGTACCAGAGGTGTACCACCCGAAGGCCTTCAATAAATTCATACTTTATTCACTAACTTTGTTCAGTCTCTGTTTCAGGTACTCCCAATTTTAGGCATCAGTACAAATGCAGAAGGCTGCTCTTGAAATGTCAGCCTGATGACAGGAATTACTGGCACAACCGTGAGCAAGCTCTTTCTTGCAAAATCATTGGCAACAATGAATCTCAAAATTATGGACAGAATTTGTGTGAATTTACACCACATTTGTTAGACTTTTCTATAGCCCTCCCTCCTACATAAGAACAATTAGGTTTTGTATTTTATGTGTATGAGATTTTGTGTCTAAAATTAGCTTTATCCTTAAAAACATATCCAGCATTGCTATGGTACTTTCAAAGGAACTACAGTCTTATCATATATATCTGTCCAGGTTTTAATACAATCAGAAAAGCATATGGTTATGCATATTAACATATTATGAGAAGGAGATGCTTTAGGCAGACCTCAATTTTCAGCTTTGATAACTTGACTATTTATAAGCTGTCGGAAAGCACGTTAAATGATCGAGTGAGGACAAAAATCTACTCTGTTTTGAGGATGCAGTGATTGAATCTGGGGTTATATGCATATAAAAGTGCAAAAACAGAACAGGGACTTAGAGTTTATATTTCTGAAAATTTTAAAAATGTTGTTGCAACTTGATGCAGAGAAACACCAAGGGATGAAAGTTGTGTAAGTCTGGAGATTTTAATAAATATCAGCAAAACATTTCTTCTAACTTTTGCCTGTCTTGGTTCCAACATTTGTCTATATATTCCTTGTGTGCCTGTTGTCTGTACAGATGCAAGGGGACTGTATTACCGGGATAGAAACAGCAGTACAGCAGGGCCACGTTTAAAAGCACAAAGGCATAGTTGACAAGGCCTGCTCATAGTTTTTTGGGAACCTAAGACATAAACCAATTATCTTCTGAGATCAATTGAAAGGACTCTCAGTGTACAGAGTGTGAAAATCTAAGTGCAATATAAAGAAAACCCCAGAAATTTTTACTGAGCTCTGGAGAACCATCAAGTACAACTTATTTGTGAGTGAAAGAGCCAAGACAAGATTACCAAAGAATCAGAAAAGACAAATGGCCCCACAAGAAGCTTTTGAAGTCTGCTGAAGCTCAGCTGAAGTGAAAAATACATCATTGTATTCTTTTTTCTGACCTCTGTATGGGCCATTCACTTAACAGTAGGACTCAATCCTTGTGGGTCCCTTCTAACTCAGAATACTCTGTGATTCTGTGATTCTGTGAAAAGACTTTATTACAGTAATAAAGGCTGATGACTATTGGGATAGTATTTGTGCATAAGGATTTCCATTTTTACTTAAATCGTTTGTCTGCCCTAATCTTAGGTCAGTGATTCCTGAGAAATTTCAAGCTCTTGCTGAACTGAAAACAAACTTTTACATGGTGCTCCTTTGAAAAAAGTCTGAAATTATCTGGACTGAATATCTATTGATTTTATTTTTCAAAAACAGAGGCTCAAGCAAATGATTGTTGAAAAAATTGAAGGTTGCAAGCTTATACAATGTCTCTGAGAATTCTTACAATATAGAATGACAGTATTTCCAAACTGTCTTATTGCATCTTCCTTAGCTAACAAAGTGGGCATATCAAACTAATAAGACATGCTAAAAATAAAATGAAGAGATTAGAGAGGAAACAAAATAGGAGATGATAAAAAATGTAAGTCACCAGACTCTGCTACAGGTAAATTTAACTTATTTAAAGATGATATTTAAAGATAGTACTTTTAATGCATAGCCTGACACTTTACTGAAATTATTAAAAAAAGGAAAACCAGGCAAACTTTACTTACTGAATTAATATAGAGGAACCTTCTGAAATAATCTATTGCATAGCAGTCTGCAGCCAAAGGAAATGGATCTGATTATTCTTTTTGTCCTCTCTGTTCCCTGTTCACTAAGATTTTTTTCATCATTCAATTGTGGGGGAAGAGAACACTCTCAGAAAGACAACTGAGTATCTAGGTTCTCAGTGGCACTGGGACCAAATTTGGTGGCACACTTCTGGTACACCTGCCTGGGGAGAATCACCTCTTTTCATGTAAGCATTGATTGACCTCTGAACTAGGGCAGTGGCCTTGTACCTTTGTGCACTGTACTGCCTGGTAAAAGTAGGTGTGGTTTATGCTTTCTTTGTAACCACCTTCACTCAGTGAGCATTAGAGAAGCCTCATCCTAACATCTAAAGAAAACATCAGGAACAGCAGGGCCTTGATCTGGACTACAATCCTGTTGTGATGAGATTTGCTTGGCACTTCTCAGCCACACATTAGAGTCTATCTCAATAATCAGGAGACAATCATGAGTAATAATTAAACCTGAAATACCTCCGCAATATCTTGTTGGAACACTAACTTTCAGCTTTGCTTTCAACCCTGCACCCCAAAGAGAGCTGTAACTGAAGTTTTATAGAAAAGTAACTTGCAAGGGTTCCCCCCACAGCACTCTGTCTTTTGTTAAGTCTCATCAGCAATTATAATAAATTAATGTTTGCATTTCCAATGAAAAAATGCAACCCGAGACAGAAAAGTCTGTTAACAACATCATACTTTAAAATGTCATCTCACACATTACCTGGGAATAGAGGTTAGATGCAACAGTCTTCCTTGGCAATGTTAATCAGATTAATTACTTGATTTTTCTCACAAACTAAGAAGATAATGATTTTGCTATTTTCTTAAGTAGATGTCTGCCTATAACAAAAAGTATTGATGATCAAAGATAAATGGATTTAAGACAAAAGAAATCCAAATCTGGATTATCTATTACATTGATATCATAGTGCTAGGGAAAAAAAAATGAAACATCACTTCCTAAATTGCATCCACTTTAGTCACATTTTGTTATAGATGTCAGCTCTGTCAGAATATTATCTGTCAAAATGAATTAGTGGAAAATTAAGTACTTCACTTTTAACAAAGAATAAGATTGTAATGGCATTTCAATTTTCCTTCATCCTCTTGTTAGCACTTGATGAATGCTCTCTCACAAGCACTGCTGCTCATCTGACATGATGCCTGCACTCTTAATCTAACAAATCTGAAAAAATACAAAGGCAGGAAGCTTTCTGGTTTTCTTAACATTTCTTGAGATCTCTGCAAGCTATTTTTGTCTTGACAACTTGAGTGGATCAGTAGTGGTTTTTTTCTCCCCTCCTAAATTATGTTTTATTTTGAGTGGATATTTGTATCAACAGAGATTGATGAACATAAAACACTATGTCAATGAAAAACATCTGAAGCATTTCTGTATGTTCATGTCTGTATATAGAACAAGAGATGGATGAACTGTTTTGTCTCTTATTAATGGGGTGCTATGAAGTTGGGATTTCTTAATTACAAATGACGATTTTTCTTTCTTTTCTCATAGAGCTGTGATATGTCAGAACACTACACTTGGAACAGACACTTTCTCTGAGAGAACTGCTGTGCTTATCATCTTTGAGAAACAAAATACCATTGCTTTTTTCAATGCAAAACCCAACTGTAGGCACAAATAAAGGCACAACAATGACTCAAGTGGCCAAATGTTGACTGGGCAACCTTTCTGAGCAACACCATTAGAGATTTGCCATCTTCTGAACACACAGCACCACCAGCCATCTGCTACATAGGGAGCTCTGTAACTGGAGCTGACTCAAAGTTAGTCAAAAGCATTAGCAGATGGGAGGAAGGGGCCTGGAATGCAGGGTTGAGTGAAAACTTTGGGGCAGCAGGCTGGTCACTCCTGTCTTAGATATGGATGTCAGCAGCCCTGACCACTACTCTCAGGAGCTGTCATTCCCACAGCAGCAGCTACTGCCTCATGTGTCATCTCTTGCCCTTAATGACACCAACCAGTCCTGCCTGCCAAAGTAAGCCCAGACAAACTGGGCAGCAGAGCTGAGCCTTCCTCTGCCTTTCCCAGTAATCCCTCCCAGCCATTTTCTTTGCTCAGATTTGAACGGGCCTTCCTCTTACTGAAAAAATGAAATTATACCATTTGGCTACAGTTAGTGGTATGGGAGTCCAAAAGGTGACAGAGAAAGTTTAGAAGCTGGGAATTTCAGAAAAGAAAAGAAAAGAAAAAAAGAAAAGGGTAATGATGATGGGTCAGTGCTAGAAGGGATTTAGCAGAACAGAAAGAAGCATTTAACAACTTTTTATTTTCTGTATTTTGGGAAAGAGACAGATAATGTATACATACCAGAAGACGATGACGGTGTTGATGGTGATGATGAATGGTAATTTCCCTTCCCAACTCAGAAGGAAATCAAGTGGCAGCTCCAAAAGGCAGGCATTTTTAAATGGATGTGTTCAGATAACATCTGACAGAAGTTTCTGAAGAGCTTCCTGAGCTACTAAAACTATTTTCAATGGCTGTTGGAAGTTGTGAAGTGCCAGAGGACTGCAACAAAGGCAGTGTTGTGCAATATTTAAAAAGATAAGTGAGTTGACTTGAGTAGTTACAGGCCTGTCAGCCTTACATCCATTTTGGACAAAACAACTCAGGTTATTTTGTCAGCCGACATGGAATTTGTGTAGGAAAAAAATTAAGAGAGTGGGACAATGTAAGAGTTGCCAGTTATCATGTGTATGTGGAAACTAGATCTTTCCAATTCAGTTATCCAAATCATCTTTTATCATTGGATTTACAAGCTTGGTTATCAAAAGTAATGATGTCAATGCAATACAGTTAGATTTCCACAGGACATCTACCTTCATTTTGCATGATATTTTGGCTATGAACCTGGAATGATAAGAATCAGTGCTGCAGAAACAAAACAGATTAAAGTCTGGCTGGTAGGTTTCAGCATATACTTGCACTAAAGGAACACCGATTGAGTGGATGTCTCTTTATCGTGCCCCATAAGGATATGTTCTTAGATTTTACTAGCTAACATTAATCAGTGACCTGGAAAAACAAAAATACAAAAACATTACCAATAACATTTGCAAATGACAGAAAGATTGGGAGACAAATTACCAATGCAGCCTGATCTAGATAAATCAGTAAACTTGACATAGACAAAGAAATATGCAGTTAAATACACACATAAATTTAAAGTTTCATGAACTAAAAATGCTGCACATACAGGATCTTGGAGTCCATCATGGGATGCAATTACTGGCTTGGTAATTATAATAGATAAGCATTGAAGGTAATGCTGTGGCTAAAAAAACAATAGAATTGGAGTTTAGTTGTGTAAATAAGTGCGATACTGTAGTAACAGAGAGATCATACTATCTTAATTCTACTTCACTGTATTATGACCACTTCTTCACTAATATTCAGTATTACAAGATTTTGGAAAAATGTTGAAGTCTCAAAGAGTAGCCATCAAGATCATGAAATACAGCAGGAAGTGACTTAAAGTGAGCTATACAAGGGCACAGTCTCCTTCTGAGATCAAACACAAACAATCAAACAATCAAAACTCCAAAGCAACATCCAAAAGCAAAGCATTAAGCAACTTTTAATTGTAGAAGGCATCAAATTCCAGAACAACATTTCAAGAGAATTATTGGTATTAAGGCACTTACCTGGATTTTAAAATGGGTTTAAGTGTACACAAACAATTATACAATGTAAGGAGTTCTTGAAGAAGATGCTTGGAGAAACGTGTGATTTTTGAGTTGGACTGTGTCTCGGGAAACTTGTGCTCAAGTGCCACTAAAGTTAGAGCTCTGTCTCTACTCTGCATTCCTAAAATACGTCTCCTATTTCAAACAGCCGAAGTTCTCATAACAACACAGCTTCTACCACACTTGGCAATATCGTTAAAAATGGAGAAACTTTCAAACTGAAGTGTATGAAACGTCATTTATCGGTAATATATTCCTATATCTCATCAGCACAGTTGGTCACACAGGTATCCAGGCTACTTAAGCACAGAGCGTGCAACCTAGGAATCGTCCATAAGAATGCTCTAGGCTGTAAATCTAGATCGAATAATTTTACACTTCTAAGTCCTTGACTGGCTAGGGTTTGAAATGCTAATGCCATTGTCTCTAAGGTATTACTTGTGAAAGCTTCAGTGTGATGTTATAAACTCAGTGAGGACCCTGTAGACATAAAAGTTCAAATCAAGCAGTTCAGCATTCAGAACACTCATCAGAGAAGTGGGCAATATAGCTTCAATTTCAAAATGAGAGCTTAAGCTAATACATCTTTCATACAGGAGAGTGGCTTAATCACTGAATAAGGTGCTTCTTGAGCTGGACTCTATTGGATCTGCCTGCAATGGAGTGAACTTTCTTCATAGCAGCCTGTATGGGGCCATGTTTTGGATTTGCAGGTAATTTGGATTCACTCTTGTTCTACCTATTTTCTCTCCTTGTCCCATTGGTACAGAGTGGGGAGGAGTGAGCGAGTGGCAGTGTGGGTGGCTGGCCACTGGTCGGGGTCAACCCACCACTTGGAACAATGAACCCAGAAATAGTTCTTGCGAAATATGGCAGTGCCACATTTGACAGTAATGCTTGAAAAAATGGTATTCTCATCTTCTCCAGGGAAAAGTTGATCCAGAATCTCTTCAGGTAGTGTGATCAGTGAGACAATATGTGTAATAAGAACCACTATCATGTGTCCCTCCTTGCCTCTGACTAAGAGCGCCCCAGGATAAAACATTTTTTTAATGTTGAAATAATTTCTTTTCAGTTGTCCAAAGCATTTTTCCATAATAAATACATGGACGAATCACCTATCTCTACAGCTGAGGTGCAGCAAATCACCATTTCAAGGTGAAATGGCTACAGTTAAAACATTTTTTGTTGTGTTTTGTTCTCTTCATTTAACTGTGACATATTTAGATCCCTTCTCTCTACTGGATCAACTCTTAACTAGCAGTGAAGCAGAACTTCTTGCTACATACAGAAATTAAATGCTGTGAATAAAATCAAAGTTACGGAAATTAAGGGTAAAATATCTGTGCTTGCAGGTGTGTACCATCCCTTCCCTCTTCTTCATTAAAATGTATGTTTTTGCCTATTGGTGCTCCTGATAACAGTATAGAGAACATCCTTTTCCCTTTATTCTAAGTAACAATGGCCTTTGTCACCACAAAGATCATTAGTAGCAGCATAAAGTTTTCCTGAGATTGAAATTCCAATATGCATTACTGTGGAGTAATTCTTCATAAACCTTTACTTTTTTTTGAATATATCCCTGAAATCTTTCTACATAAAAATAAGGCAAACTGAAGAAATATTGTTTCTATGAGTAAGATGCACAGGCCTTCCCTCAGGGTCCCTGTTTTATAATTTTCTTTCCTTATCTACACGTACATTTTGCTCGTATGCAAGTACATTTGCACTGAAATTGTGTAATACTTAAAACAAAACTCCATCCTACAGCAATCAGTGCCAAATCTTCAATGGACATCAATGGAATCAGGTTGAAAGTTAGTTTTATTCTTATATTAAAATCATCTAGTATAATAAAAGGCTAATTATGATCTATTTGTAATGACTACATAGCTTTTTTCAAATTCTTTGCCTGTCTGAAAACTAAGCTTGCAGGTCAGCTCAGACATTTAATATTTTTCAGTCTAAAGAAAATGCACGTCCCATTGACTGAGGGCATGATCATAAATTCTGTGTAGTTCAGAGATGCTTACACCTAGTTGTTCAAACTATCGAAATCTGTTGGATTATGTTAAAACCATGAAAAGAACAGTACTGAAGAAGAGTGATTTTGCAATACGTGTGCTTGTCCAGAAGGCATCACCTTCTGAAAACAATAAATAGCCAACTGAGCTTTTTAGAGACTGTTCTAAGTATCAATATAGATTCTGAGATATAGACCTGTGAGAGGGGGGTTTAGGAAAGACTAGGAGGCAACGTGGAGAAAAGTACAGGCTATGATTATTATGGGATGGGATGATGAGACCTGGATTCAGAGGCAGAGCCAGTTAGAAGATTCCTATAGGATGTTTCCCTTTTTGGAAGGTGCTGATTCAGTGAAAGCAAATGATTCAACAAAAAATCTTATCATTTCAACAAATTTCTCCCCAAAACAAGGCAGCCCAGTGCTCTTTAATGGCAGCTCCCAGTCACCTTCTGCATGCTGCTGGCTATAAAATGAAACCTTCCCACTAAGAAATGAAGAACACATAGTGCTTATTCTAAATATGATCTACATATTTTTTTTTTAATTTCTGTTTCACAAAATATTGTGTGTTCTGAATTTTAAGTGAGTATTTGTTAGAGGCTAGCCAATTTAAGATAACATCCTTGGTAATTTAAGTTTGTACTAGCATAAGGAGCCAGGAAACACCAAAAAGCCAATAACCTTTTACGTCAGAAGTCTTTGTGCGATGGAGACACAGAAGTAGTTTCTTTCTTTTTGTGCTTTGCGTGTTACTTTCCTGTATGTGTTATGATAAAAGAGTTGTCTAAGTTCATTGAATTTAAGAGCTTACACACACACAAATCAGCACTCTAAAATTATTCGCTAAAAAAGAGAGAGGAAAAAATCCAGGTGATATTCACCATAGGGTAATCCAGTCCAGCAAATGAGTAATTAGAGCAAAATAAATAAAATACTTAAAAATAAGTCCTACTTCTTACATGGGTAAATACAATTAAGTTTCAACTTATGATCTTCTATTCATACAATTAGAAAATAATCAGAAATTAGAAAGCCAAGCTAATCAGTTATTTCAGTACTCCACTTTAAATTAAGAAATACAACAGCAACTAACTTTTGCCTGTCACTTCAAAGCAGCACATCCAAAATCCTGCCCTTTTCCTCCAGCAGGCTGCGGCGTGTCTTTATTTAACCCACTCATCAATTCTCATAATCCCTTGATATGCACAGTACTAAGGCTCTTTGGTTTCCCCCTAGACTAATCCACTACACAGACCCTTACAAGGCTTATAAATGTCTGCTTTATCAGTAGAAAGCCTGTCCTTAATGTGAGATAAGCACACCCTACCTCATCTTGTAAGGCACTGGGTGCAGTTGCAGTGCAAACTATCCTCAGAAACTGTATTGTCTAAGTGTGTGGTTGGTCTTGCCCTCCGTAATTCAAGTGCTTAATTTAAGCTAGTGTTCACATACCTTTTGGGATCAAGCAAGAGTATTCTGCATGTTACAGGATCATCCCACAGAGTCAGGCATAGGGCTAAATTTCAGTCAATAGCTCCTATTGACTCCATTAAAGCCAAACCATAGTTCTGAATACAGATGTATTACCAGAACTTTGAAGAGAATTTTATTATTCATATGTCCTCAGGATATGAACTATAAAAAGCAGTGATGTGACTTGGGAGATTCATGGTACCAGTACATTTCTGTTTCACACTTCACAGACAACAATACATCTATGACAAAAGTGGAATGCATTATTTCACATATATCTGGACTCACTAGAAAAGTCAGAAGTAGATGTGACAAGGACAAAAAGTTTTCAAACATGGCTACACTCTAAACTGCCTTGTAAAAGGACATTAAGATGTTCATTGTATGAAGAGATTCTGTTATAACATGTTGGTTGGGATATGAAACACCCAGAAAATATTGATGTCCATATTTTCTCTGTTAAAATTGAAACATATTCAGAAATTCACTGCTGAAATAATTTCTAGAAAAACTGCTGGGTAAAAATGTTAATTAATCTAGCTAATAAGTTTCCCTTTTCTTTCATCGTTGTTTTTTATTTATTTACTTTTCATGGGCTGTCACATGAATTAAATCATTTTAGGTACAAAGCAGTATTCTAATTAGTGAGACCACTGGAAAATGTCATTGCATCCTTTTAGAAAACTTGCTGTTTTCTTCAGTCACAGGGGCCAACATCTATGTCACAAGTAAGAGAATAAGTGAAGTATAAATTCCGCATGAAAATGGAAATTTCCCCCAAGCAAACAAAACCAGTAGGAATTACAGGGCCCTGTAGTCTAAGGGCAAAATGCATTACAGGCACCAACTCCTGGTGAGAGGACAAGTACTGACTTAAAACCGTGCTTGTAAACTGAAACAGTAGACTGAATTTGACTGACGGGATTATTCTGTCCTGAGTTTCTCTTCCTCTACAATCAGTATCCACAGCACAGGATACTTTGGATGTTCCTGGGCAGCTGAATAAACAAAATATTAAGTTACTCTTTAAATTAAACATTTTTCTTGTGTATGTTTCTTTCATGTGTCTTGTCTATGTTTCTTTCAGGCTTCTTATGTAATTAAAACTATTCACAAATGAACAAGATTTAATGACAAAAGAATTGTCAGCTCTTATTATGTGACCATCTATAAAATTCCAGCCTATATCTTCACTCCAGATCCCACTGTGCTGTGTCCAGTGAGATTCATTTCAAATAAAACAGTTCTGGAATATCTGCAGCTAACTTTGATTAGACAACATCAAAAGTCTGAAAATGTATCACTTTCCACAGTCATTTATTTCAGTGGTTAATCACTGACAAGTATTCAGGACTTCTTTCAAGGACACAGTTCTCCTGTGTAAGTTGTACATATGCTTTACTCCTGCATTTATGGTTGACATTTGACTGTATTGGCATGCATTCTCCTAGACTGAGCCTAGCTTACCAAGAGATTTGAATCTTCCCTTTTCTCCCCATTAATTGCCATTTCACAAATCTGCATGTCTTGTCAGCAATTATGCTTTGTATATCATTGATGGGGACAGTGAGGCATTAGACCTTTCGTCAAGCTCTGTGCATCATCTTTTTTGATGGTCACCCTTTACTTGCTGATGTCAGTGTGCTGAGTTAACATTTATGGCACATCTGTTTTTCTGACACGGCACAGTGCTTTTTTAATAAAAATATTCTGTAATACTGATTCAGTGCCTTAACAGAAATCTAAGATATTTCATCTGCACTTTCAGTGTGTAGCTACCAAGTTTGCATTTTCATCAGGGAATAAAATCAGGTTTGTTTGAGAAGACCTATTTCTCATAGCATCACACTGATTGGTTTTAATTTAATTACAATTTTTTGTCAGCTGAAGTCTGCATCACCATCTTATTATTTTTCTGGGGATTGCTGTCTTGGTAGCCAGAGCTGTCTGGCATAGCTCATTTGTCTTTTGTGTTTGGATTTTTGGCATAACTCTACACTGTCCTTTTTTGGCTGTTCTATAATATATTGAAATCAATATTCATTGACTCACTCAACTTCACAGCATCAGTTTTGCACATTACTGTCCCAGTGCTACTTTTACTTCAACCTTTTTCAACACTGAAGGACAAGATTGAGGCACGGTTAGGGGCATATGTTTAACAGTGTGTTGTTTATCTCTGTCTGAGTTTGGTGACAAAATCCATAAGGACTTCCTGGAAAACCTTCCTGTCGTTGTAATCTCATTTGCAGGTTGGCACTGTGTGGGAAGGGAAGGAATTCTGGCTCTAGGTGACACACACTGGCACCATGTCACTTAGTATTCCAGACTGATCTGTGAGATCATGGTGTCCTGGTCAAACTTGACAGTGGACAAAGAATGGTTTGAGTTGTGCAGGTATCCACCTAAAAGAGGAAGGCTAAACCTATTTAAAAGGGAATGAAGTGACACCCGAGGGCCACAATTGTAGTGCCTTGAGGGAGGAAGGGAACAAGAAAGGACTCAGTGATACCCAGTCTTCCAAGGCTGCTGTCGGGGCTGCTGCCTGGCTCATTCCCCCTTCACAAAATCTTCAACCCTTTTATTCCAGTGGACCAACTGTCCCAGTTCAGCACTTTGCTTCATATAGCTGATAGCTGTAGAGATTTTAATCTGATCCTGAATGGTTTTACCCTTCCAGGGAAATATGGCCTGGCAAATAAGGTCATCCTCCAAAAGAATGCTGTCAGCCCACTGCTGTAACTCTTTCTGAATAGTTCAATAGGAATGGATTTTTACCTTCCAGTCTCTCAAATAATTCTACAGTTTTCCAGTGCTCATAATACAGCATTTCTTGACAGTATTACCAATATTCAGTTTCACATATTTTCTGTCTTGGCAAGAGAGTGAGATTTACACATGTGGAGCTTGCAGTCAGAGAAATACATTCTCATTAGGAGGATCACCAAATTTCAAAACCCAGCACGAACTTCTACATGTCAAATTTCCATTTGCTGAAGTCTCTCCACAAAATCGTGTGGGTAACAAAGGCTTATAAATAAGCTTGAAAGGTTTTCTCTCTTCCTGACAGTTAATTGCAAATTTATCTTTTATATTCCACTCCACCTAGGAAAAGACATTCCATGTTCAATGGAGCCCGGCCAAACATTTTAAGAGAGCATTTATGGACAATTATTCAGATTTCCAATAGCTGTCACTTCAGCAATATTCAGGTCTGGTTCTTATTGCTGTTTGCCAGGATGAATTTTGTTCGAATAAATGTTTGGGAAATTACTAGCTTGTACAAACCCATCTGTATCCGCAGATGAATGAGAATGAAAATCACTGGTAAAACAACTGCATTTAAGAAAACAAAAGTTTGTTCTTCAAACAATTTGTAAAGAGAGGCAAGTGCTAAATTCACTAGAGTATTTGTATGGGAAGAACTAGATTTAGTCTTCTTCTAGTTGGAAGGAAAAAAATTATGTCTCTGAACATCCTCTAGTATCTATGCAAATCCAACACAGTTTGCTTTCACACTATTTTACACTACTTTCAATTAACTATGACATACATGTAGCTGTGGGATTCATAACCCCTGTGGATTTTTATGGCTTTCTGAAGAACGTCAGATCAATAACCTGAAAAGACAGCATCTGATGGCTATGCTGAGCCCCATTCAGGATCCATTGGACTCACAGAGGGCCACCAATTAACTTCAGTGAGCCTTGGATCAGGAGTCTTACAGCTACACTTGCTCTCTGCATCTGCACAGGACATGATCTCCTCTGCTTTGTCTGAACTGCCAAATGCCTAGGCTTACAACATTACTGTCAGATTTCCAAGGGATTTACAAATCATTGATGGCTGTTAATACAATTCAAATATCCTTTAAGAAATTCTTTTGTTTATAAAACATTCAGGAGAGATTATTAATGAAAATTGTTCAAACAAAGGACCACGACACTATAGAACAAACAATATGACTTTTCAGTAAAATGAAATATCTGTCACATTGGTTTTTGACAGACACAAGCCACTTAAGCAGTGGCTCAGTTGAAGAGGAAAGAACAGCTCGTGATGCACAATGCTTTTCATTAAAAAGCACCCCACATGTCACAAAATGCTATTAAGACACTCTGGCTCTGTGTGTAGCACTGCCAGACTGTAGGTTATGGCTCTGTGTGTAGCACTGCCAGACTGTAGGTTAGACAATGGAAAACGAAAGCAAATCTTACATACTGTGTACTGATTTCTTTTTCATGTGTTTCATGTGTTACTCATTTGTTCGTTGAACTCACACAAGAAGCAGCAGCTCTTTAGTCTCGAGCCATATACAAAGTGTTAAGACCTAACTATCCAAAAAGTAGTCTGCAATCGTGACTATACTTTAGTGATATTCAGACAGAAACAAGCTGCATGTGAAATAAAAAATCAGCAAAAGTAATATTTAATTTAAAGAAAAATAAATTAAATAAAAATGAGAGCTAATTTCAAGGACATTAAAAGGAGTAGCCAAAAGAGTGAAATACTAAAAAATCACATGGAGACTAGTCAGAAATATATGAGACAAAGTTCCAAAAGAATCAAAAAAGCTGTCATGATAAAGCAGAAAAGTAAATTTCATAATGCTATTAAAATAAACAAAACAAAACTAAATAAATAAAAATTAAAGAATACTTTGTAAAGTCTAAGTTGTGTTCTAATGAGGGAAAGAGAACAAAGTATACTTTGACAATTGAAATACAAAACCATGAAAAAACCAAGATAAAACAATTCTGAGACATAAAGGCATAGAATCTAATAACCCACCATTCTTCAAATATTCAAGAAATGGGAAACTTGCCTGATATTCAATGATAACCAATTATATAAAGAGAGCACTCAGGGAAGATAAAACCACAACAGAAAAGTTAAATTAATTCTCTCAGTCTGCACTGCCTGTGAAGGCGGATAGGACAGTTCTCATACAAAGGTCATTCCTTATGTAGGATAGAAATGAACCGTTGTCTCAGAGTGTCAGTAGAATGTATTTTAGAACAAATCCAAATCCATAAGGTAGACTTCAACAAATTGCCAATACCAGCTAATTTTCTGTTGTGGTACATTAATACCAGTTAAAGGGGCCTTAGCAAAAAACAAGTAGTAAAGTGGAAAAAGCAATTTTATATTTTCACATATCAGTTTTCATTTTTAACTGAATTTACAGAGAGTAGAGAGGCATGGAGAGTAATTCAGTGAACAACAGACATGATACTTCTGCAGACTTTAGATATTTCTTCACAGAGCTAATTGGTAGGAACAACAACAAAACAGTATTAAGGTACACATAAATAAATATGCCATATCAGGGAAAAACTAACATAACTCTTCAGAAAAACCCACATACATCAGGAGCTAATTAGACTTCTTTTTTGGAGCGGGTAACCATATGAATAATACAATCACTATAGAGCATTTAGGATTAATGAAGATTTTGATGAGGTCTCTTATTAAGGTCTCTGACACAAATAGAGGTAATATGGGATACGACAGAAGGTCCTGGATTAATAATTAGCTAACAGATAGGAACCAAAGTGTAGGAAATAAATTTTGTGTTAATAAGTGGAGAGTAACACACATGAGGATAACCCTGTGTATAATGGCCTCTGAAGTAAGCCTCACCATTTAAAAACAAGATCTTGTGATAATTTTAAGGTATTTTCTGACAACATCCATTCAGTGCGTGCTGGTAATTAAAAAGGTAATGGACTACTGGAAGTTTATCAGGAAATGTCTGAAAGCAATACTGGAATAGTTATTTCAGAAGAGAGTGAAATACTCCCAAGTGGTGTACCCCCACCCTGAATATTGAATACATCTCTGCTTCCCCACACTTCATATTGGAATTAGAAGTACAGAATAATGATCAGGATTAACATATAATGAGTAGTTTTGTATGAACATCTGAAGGTAATGCAGTTATCAAAGAATAGTTTAAAGTAAATTACAGGAAACATTTGTTCACACAAGATACAATTAATTTATAAAATTGAGGGAGAACTTCTTTACTGTGAGGGTTACTGAGCACTGGAACAGGCTGACCAGAGAGATTGTGGAGTCTCCTTCCCCGGAGACTCTCAAAAGCCATCTGGACAAAATCCTGAGTAATGTGCTTTAGTGGACCCTGCTCGAACAGGGCGGCTGGATGAGATGACCACCAGTGGTCTGTTCTAACATTAACCATTCTGTGATTGTGTGATACTGTAGAGACTAAAGTATGAATGATACAAAATGACAAAATGGGATTAGACAAATTCCTAAAGGAAACATTTGTTGGTGGCTGGCAGCCCTAGAACTTGGGAAGTTGCTACAGACTGGAACTGTGAAAGTTTACTCTGTACATGTCCTGCTCTTGCTTCTTTCCATATTCAGCCTCTCTCTCAACAGCCAACTTTCTGCTGGAAAATCAGACCTAGAAATTGTTTTTAAGATGTGCATTGATAGTAATAATAGTAATAGTAGTGTTTGAGAAAACATTAGTGAAAAATTAACCAGCAAACCTGAGCTGGTTACCTGCTGGATGACATTTGTCCCCTGCACACCTCTCTCCAACCATCTCTGGTGATAGCCCTTAGCATTCCTTAGATACCCAGGGGTGAAGGGATGGTTTCTTTAGGTGCAATGCTATTGTAGCTCATGTCCAATCAGTTCCTGGTGCTCCAGTTCCTACTGCCAGCACAGGTGTTAATTACTGCCATCTGTGACAGTGGCTTATGCAGCCAGCACACCTGCCACCCAGAAGATAAACTGAAATCCCTGCATTGCTTCCCATGGGTCAGCGAGCACCAGTTAGTAATGACTTTGACCAGTATTTTTCTGGGCTGCATGTGGCAGGTGCAATGCTTCTGGTCTCTCACTACAGTTACCAGCTCACTGATGCATCAGACCCTCGAAGAATCTTTCTCAATAGGTGACATTACTTCTAGTTATTTGATTTTACTCCACATAGCTTTTTGTTTTCTTTCTGAGAAACCTCAGTGCCAGCACCTTCATGTTATGAACCATATGTTCAAAGGTATGTTTTAGAAGCATTTTCACATAGCTTTTTGAGAAAAGCCAAGTTCATTTAACATTTTTAAAAGTCTTCAGTGAGACAAGAAACCTGCAGGAGTTAACAAGTACTGTGGGACACAAAAATCTGAGAGCAAGGACATAATGCAGAAAAAAATCAAAGTAAAGCACAAATGAACCCATGGTGCTGACTGATAAATATGAACTCTAGCAGTATTGCTGAGAAGGCAAGCACAGGAGTTCGATGAGCCTTTTGAGTGGATTTAACTCATGCAGCTGCCAGTTGTGTAGCTGAAAAGCTGTATTACTTGTGAATTTAGGAGTAATGCAAAGCAATATATTTTCAAGAAGGAATTTCTCTTGATCCCTGCAGTATTTGTCACCAACAATAATTTTTTCAACATTAATCTATGTAAATGGTTCTCCCAGCACCTTCTAATCAATAAAATTAATGCATCCAATGAAGGGATACTTGTTTTGAAAAAAATTTCTGTTCTCCTTGGGACATACACCTCTCCTTTTTTTCCTATCACAAAGCCTCTGAAGATCATTAGTGAAGCTAGTTAAATGCAGAAAAAATAGATTGAAATATGCATCTGTGAACACACATCTCAGCACAATTCCTACAACTACGTGAGCTTAGCCTTTAAGAGCATTTTTGTAATAGTTGCAATCTATAGAAACATTTGTACACTCTTAAATTTCAAACATTTGAACTGGAATTCCTTATCTCTGTTGCCTGACAATAATTTTATCAAAAAGCATTAATCACTGAGTGACACTATAGAATTAATAATAGAACATTGTTAGAAATACCTTCTGAGAAATTAAACACAATTGTATGAAAACTATTTCTTTGAGCTATTTGATCAGTATAGCACCACTTATCTTTAAACAGAAGTATTATCTTCTAGCACATCTAAACCTAGTTTAAGTGAGCTCTACTGAAAGAACTTATTTCCTGTGAAATCTGCAGTAAAGTGCAGGACTCACTGCTTTCCATCCTCTTTCCAACATATACAACCATGTTTAGGAGTTTCCTGTGCAATAGATAATGTGTGGCAGTCAAGTTTTCAAAAATCATTGTGAAGATAATATACTTACCATCTACTTTGATCTGAAAGTCTTTACAGTTGTGCCGTCTGCTTCATCATGGTTCATTTTAAGCCTTCTACTCGAGAAAAACGAACAGACTGGCAATACAAATCTGACAAAATTTAATCAAGACCAGAAACACCTAACTGCTCTCTAAAATTAATTTCTAAACAGTTGAAATTTGGTGCAATTAACTTAATCATTCCATTTCCAAAGTTGCTTCTGCAAAGTCTACACGTTCATCTGTTGGAATGGAAATTTTGTTTATAAAGGGGTATTTGTACACTAAAGTGTAAGCATGGTCCATAAACTGCAAACAGCACCCAAATGGATCTGTTCCGCACATTTAGATTTTGTTTTCAGAGAATCAAAAATCTCACATACATTTTATAAGGCTAACAGGTAGGCAATGGTTTAAATGAAAACCAGGCACAGCACTAAGGATTTCTATTTGCTTATTCAGAAGTGACATACTTAGAAGATGAGGCGATTAAAGGACCGCTTACACCATCATCTCTTCTGCTCCATGAATAAGAGGAACAGCTAAAAGTGAGGCATTTGGTGGAGACTTCTTGCTGACCACTAGCCAGTGTGCAGGTGTGGGTTTTGGAAGTCAGTGTAACCTACAGCAATCTCATAATCGTTCTGCAGTTTCTGGTGGCAACCCCATTAATTTCTGTGCCTTCAGCACAAAAGCAGGACAGCAGTGGTGCCTGCTACCTCTTGCCTTATTCTGGAGGCAGCATAGGGGCTCTTCTTCAGGCAAGGAAGAAAGTGTCCCCTGTAATTCGCCACAGTGTTACCAAATCATCAGTGGCTGCCAGGTCTAAATTGAGAATAATACCTGACTCTGAGGTTATCTTGCTAAAGACCAGAATATCTCACTTGAAATGTTACCCTTAGCAAGTGTAGCTCCTTCTACCCTTATCACACTCGGGATTGTGCCCAACCTAACACACATGCTTTTTGATGCCTTTGATTTCCATAGCAAGCTTTGGCTCAGAGTTAAGCATCCACTTATGTACATTTCAAGATGAGAATGACTTTCAAGCCTAAAAGCTCAGATGTAGACACACTAAGAATTCCAACACTGAATAACCTTTGAAGAATACTTAAAAAAATAATAGCCTTAAAAACGCCTTGCAAAGGTCACACAGCCTTCCACCAGCAGATGCACAGATTTCCTACAGCATTTAAAGACTGTTGCCCACTCTGGCAAAAATTGGCTCCCATGATGTGCAACTATGCTCAACTGAGACATATAAAATAACCAAACATAGTAACTCTTCTTTCTTTGTTCTTTAATGTGGCATTTTATGTGTCAATTTTAATCTAAAAGGTGCAATCTGTTATGTGGACCTTTGAAAACACATTTTTTTCATGGAGAAGTTTTTACCCAAGTGCAATATTTATACTTCTTAATAAACCACTGTGCAAAAAACTCCAATGGGTCTGGCATATCTCCATGCAACTTCATGTACTAGAGTGTAGAGACTGAGTGTAGTTGAAAGTCATTATCACTAATTAATTATCGTATTAACGCATGAAGAATAAACTTCCATGTCAAACGCAAACTACTTAAAGACATCATCCTATATGGATTACTTCTTTATGTTCATTCTCATGGCATGTGGAAGCTTCATGTTAAGAAATTTTGGCAACATATTGTGTGATATTTATTTCTGATTATCATTAAAACTATAATTGTGTACACAGGTATTGGTTCGGGCATTCAATTAACTTCAGCTAGGCTACAGGAGTCGAGGAAGGGTAAACAGAGGAGTTGAACTGTTCAGACTGGGAAAGGGCTCATCTCTCTGGGCTGTTTCCATGACCCTGCCCTGGGTCAGTGAGGGCTGAGGCGCGTGGCTCGCTGACACAGGCGGTCAGTCAGCTCAGTGGTCTCATTGCATCCCCTTGTGGCTGGGCGCCTACAAGAGCTGAGCATTGTCCATCCCCATGAGAATCAGGGGTCCAGTAGGAACTAAGAAGTTTTTCTGCTCTGGAGAGGGGGCCAGACTGGATCTGGAGCACTTGGAATGTGAAAGAATTAACTTCTTCCCTGTGTCAACTTGTGCATTTCCTAGAAATACGACCTTTCCTCACAGTCCACTCTGAAGAGGTTCTCCAGTGATACCCTAGAACTCCTCCCAGCACATTTTGCAGCCCACCATAAAGACAGAGTAGAGGCCTATGAGTAATCGTGGAGGAGGAATGTTTCTGACTACACTTCATCCCTGTATTTCCAAACATAGCATGGATGGAGCAGCTCCTGCTCACACAGACTATTATTCAGAGTGGCTCTGTGTTGTCTGCAAAGAATGATTTCACCTTTAACAACACAGTGAGTGCATGGGACTTGAAACATCAGAAATGCAACCATTTACGCCGATTTTCATGAATACTAATTGCATTTTAAACAGAAGGAGAAACAATCTTTGGAATCTACCCAACAGCAATTGGGTGGGGGTCAATATCTTGCCTTTCTGGAAAGAAATGCGAAAGTTGAAGCTTGCTACATATTTTCAGTGACTTTTGGCTTGAATCTAACAATAAAGGACTGGCAGACACAGATTAATAATAAAAAAGCAAATCTGAATCTCAAGCTGCATGATCTGCAAAATCCTTGTGACCTTTCCTTGTGTTGCCTTGTGGGCTATCCCTATTTTCAGAAATATCACTTCAAAGTCTAAAAATATCTTGCAAAAATTATTTTTCATCAGTCAGTAACATTCATAAAAATAGGTATCTAATTAAAATTTCTCACAAGCAATGACTGAAATTGCTACTTATAATGATCTTTTTTTAAATGAACTTTCAGAAGGTGTTGTCTTTTCCAAAAGAGATGAGGCCTGCTAATGTTAAGGAGAGTGGGACAGAGGCAGCTGCCACTTGAGGCCACTCTTCGGGCACAGGGAGTTAGCAGAGCTCCCAAATGTGCCTTGAAGGGAGAGATGGCTATTTACATCAACAAAGAATTTACCCCTTACATGTTTATTTGTCATCCTGGCCTTCCACAGGCTTTAATCATATCTGTCAACAATAGAGAATCTTAATAGCTCATGTTTGAGTCTTGCTAGCAGCTCATTTTCTCATCTGAACAGGGCATAAATGAACTGCAAATGTCAGGTCGTTGCTTCATGCTCTTACTTCTCCCCCAACCCCCCCAAATTGCAGCACTTTCTGGTTTTTGTGTCCAAATCAATCCAATTCCCTTCTGAATGTTGTAAATATGGAACACTTCCTCAAGATTCTTTTATTTATTCGTCACAATATATGTTCTTACCTCTTTTTACTTAGTCATCTCTGTGAGAATGAAAGGTGTGGAGTCAGCTCAGTAACCAGAGGGAATCATAAATCAAATCCATACAAGAGATACACTCAGATAAACACAAGAGTTGCAAAGCTGTAGCAATAATGTGGTCAGATTTGCAATTTTGTACTTAGAAATCCCATTTTGAGGATCACAACAGGACTACAGAAATATTGTAATAATATATCACAAGAGTTTGTTTTCTATCAAATGCAATTACTTCTGCAATTTATATTGGTCCACCTAGCCTGGCTATAAACCAATGTCTCCTTTTTAAAGTAATCTTAATCTTGCTGTTTTTCTTTTGATATTTAAAATTAAGAAAACCTGTTGACTATGAACAGATTGTCCACAGCAATAGTTTTACTTCTTGCTCAAGCTGCATGCAAGCATGCTTGCCCAGACCTGCTGGCACAGTTTAGCCACTGCCTGCCCTTTCCCATAGGACCCGGCTTTGCAGGGGCTACCTGGGCTGCGGAGGGATTCTCAGGTTTGTTTCCTCTGTTCACAGACCCAGGAAATCAGTTCACACGCAGCAAAGCCAGCAGCTAATCCTGGAGTCCCTGCCGAGCCCTGATTCCGTTTTGCCAAAATTCCCGCCATGGTGGCGACGAAGCGCGTCAGCCCCACGGGCCCACCAACCCCACGGACCTGCCGCGGCCCAGCCGGAGAGGAGCTGCTCACCCCAAACCCAGCCGCTCACATCTGTTAACTTTTATTTAGAAACACGCGAACCACTCTCTGTGCGAATGGGGACGGGGCCGGGACCGCAGGGGAGACGCCCAATCTCTTGCGGGCTTTCCTGCGCAGCCAAGCCCGGCGCCCGCTGCCCGCAGCCGTGGGGGCTCCTCCGCGCCGCCGGGACTGCACCTCCGCACCCCCCCGCCTTTCCCCGCCTTTCCCCGCCTTTCACCTCCGCGGGTGGCAGAGGCCGCCGCTCGCTCGCTCGGAGCGGCACCCCCGACCCGGGGTCCCGGCGGGTGACCCGGCACAGGCGCGTCCTTGCGGGGCCGGCCCGGGGAGGCGGGGGCTGCCCCATACCCACCTTCCGTGTGGACGGCGGAGACGTAGGTCCAGTTGTAACGCTTGACGATGTCAAGCATGGCCCTGGCTTGCAGCGTGTCGGAGGGGACCACCCTGAGGAAGTACTTGTACAGCGTTTTGTCGCTCAGGTCGATGCTGGTGGCGGAGTAAGCGATCTGGGGGATGTCGAAGAGCTGGAGCAGGTTTTGGACTTGGATAGCAACTGAGCTGGAGCCGGGGCCGATGACCCCCGCGATGGGCTTTTTCACTCTGGTCTGGGGCTGGGTCTGCGGGTCGGAAATGCAGCGGGTGCCTCCGTCCCTGTCGTCCCTGATGGAGATGAGAGAGTCCCGTATGAACTCGATGCTCTGCTCCAGGGCCACGGAGGAATGCCAGCAGGAGTCTCGGATCTCGCTGCCCAGGGTGATATTAGGTAGCAGGACCGGGTCGGCGTTAATTTTATCCAAAGTGTGAAACATGGCTTCGACTCTCTGGATGCCGTATTGCTCCCGGATTTCCCCGCACTTCCTCTCGGGCACTTTCTCAGCTGGCGGCTGGTGGTGGACAGAGAAGAGTGCCCCGATGATGACATCCCCGTCCATCCGAGCTACCGACCGCTGTGAGGAGGCTGCGGAGAGAAGAACCTTGCGCCCAGCACTCCTGGGCAGCACGTCCATCTCCAGGAGCAGAGCAGGGAAAAAGACCAGCAGCACGCCAATCATTTTGTTGCACGATGTCATCCAGACCCAGGTTACGAATTTCATGGGCTCCTCTTGCCTGCACATGGTTTAAGGACATGTAGGAAATGGCATCTGCTTCGCCCCGATGACGGCCAAGTTGCTCCAAATACCATCACAGCAAAGCCTCACAGCATAGCTCTCGAAGGTGCCAAGACAGCCGTCATCCTAGTGACTTATAACCTGGTGGCATAGAAATAGAGGATAAAACTGGCTAACCGGGAAATCGATGTCAGACCTGAGCTTCATAAAGCAACCCCACACAGTTAGAGATAACTGCTTTTGCAGATGCCCAGGGCAATTTGTTTCAATAAGCCTCTCAACAAGAAGTTTCAGGAGGGATTAAATATGTATTTATTTCCCTTGATATACTACCACGTATACTCACATATGTTGAGTTTCTACAATCATTTTTGCATCCGCTTTTCAAGCCAAGGCGGCCACTTCCTGCACCTTCAGCCAACACACACACACCCCCCTCTCCGCCCCTGAGAAGTTTTAAAAGTTTCAGGAGGTAGGCAGCTCGTCGGAGAAGAGCCCTAGCCCGGCCCCAGCAGCCCCAGCCCTGAAAGCAGGGTAACAAGCCCGTCTCCCTTTGCCCTCTGACTACCTGAAGGCATCCTTCTCAGTTTAGAAATTCCCTTTCTCCATACATAACGTGGGTAAAAAGAGAAAGCGAGCAGTCTGCCCTGCCAGCCACGGGAAATGTCATTTAAAGGTCAGCGAAGGGAAGAAGAAAGGAACCACCCTACAGTTTAGATTAACTTTTCCGTGGGTAGGGGGCAAAACTGTAATTCATTCAGGGACACACATATGAAAGCAGGGGAAAAAAAAACATATTAGTTACTAAGGCAACCGCGGGCAAAGTCCTGATGTGCCTTACCGGCACGCCTGCCGTGCAGACAGGCTTCGGGCGGGGAGCGGCGGCGAGCCCGGCGACAGGGCTTGGC